>OX608083.1:40910808-41077686 GCA_951509765.1 Sphenella marginata
CGTATCCCCATATTTTGCATTATTTGGACAGCAGATGATTTTCCATGCAGGTGATTATGAATTATTAAGAAAGCTCAAAACCCTGGATGACACCGTTCTGGAACGAAGTGACAACTTGAAACTTATTAGGAAGAAATTTGCTGAGAACATCTCACTAGCCCATGAAAATTCTTCCAAAAGATACAATCTTAGAAGCTCTGACAAACGTTTTGAAATCGGCGATTTTGTTTTTCGTCGCAACTTTGTCCAAAGCGATGCATCAAAGAGATTTTCAGCGAAACTTGCTCCAAAGTTTGTGAAATGCAAAGTGCTTGCAATGAAAGGTAATTGTATGTACGAGTTAGAAGACATCGACACAGGGAAAAGAGAAATTTACCACATGAAGGACATTCAGAGTAGCAACTAGGGAACACCGCACCAACTCTCTAGGAGGGGGGATGTGTACCGTCGTACAGTCCAAATTCTTCATATGCATATTTGTTCTTCCTTGTTTTAAGAAAAAAAAAAATATTTTTTTTTCTTCTACGTGTCCTTTTTTTTCTTACACCACTGTTCCTACGCCAAAAACCCATCATACAAAGTTCATATCAAACACAGCTGATTTTGAACTTAGTTATCGACGGCGAAGTGAAATAACGCCCAAGGAAATAACGCCCATGGACGTTATTTCCCATTCAAAAAGGAAATAACGCCCATGGGCCTTATTTCCTTTTTAAAAGGAAATATCGCCCATCTGCAAAAAGAAATAAAGCCCATGGCTCTTATTTCCTTTTTAAAAGAGAAATAACGCCCATAGGATTTTACGCGAGCAACACGAACTGTTGATTAGCATTTTTTTCACAAATTACCCTGTGAGAAAAGAGTGGGAAACGTGGCACGCGGAAGGACATCACCGTGGCGGTAGCCACGGCTATGGCACACACCCGGAGTTGGAATGGCGTAGCCCAGGGTTATTTTTTAAAGCGCGGCCGAAGGCCGCCTACGCGGAAAGGTGTCCTGCACATAAAAAACGTGGATGGGGCCCCGAATTGGGGATCTGACCCAGGTCAATTTTCGGTTTTTCACTAATAACTTTTCACAGAAACAAAATATTGCTTTTCCCCCTTCGGAGTTACGGAGGCCCGATCCACGATTTTTAAGTGCAGAACACCTTTCCGCGTAGGCGGCCTTCGGCCGCGCTTCAAAAAATAACCCTGGGCTACGCCAATCCAACTCCGGGTGTGTGCCATAGCCGTGGCTACCGCCACGGTGATGTCCTTCCGCGTGCCACGTTTCCCACTTTGGTTAACGTGAAATTTGTGTGTAACTATTCAATAAAATACAAAAAGAATTAGAATATTATTGTTTCATTAAAAAAATGAAAGAGCAATAAGGCCTTTAAGACTTTATTTCTCTTTCGTAGTGTAATAAAGCCTTTTTTTAAATAAAGGGCTTATTTCACTTTCAATAGTGTAATAAGGCATTAAAGGGCTTATTTCACAAGGCGCTATTGCACCCCGCCTTATAAAAACATAACAAATATGTTAAAATTTATTGAAATAAAGAAAACCATATACTTAATTCTTGAATCAGCTTGTTTTAATTCGTTTTTAACGTCCGTGGGCTTTATTTCTCTTCGAAAAAGGAAATAACACCCCTCAGCAAAAGGTGATAACACCCATGGGCTTTATTTCCTTTTTAAAAAGGAAATAAGGCCCATGGGCGTAATTTCCTTTTTGAGTGGGAAATAACGCCCATGGGCGTTATTTCCTTGGGCGTTATTTCACTGCACCGTTATCGACATATATATCCAGAATGTGGGTGTCATAATACTTCCGCATCATACGATCTTTCTTTTCCTGCTGAGATCTAGGACCGACTACATCACAGTCTTGAAAAAAATAAAAATAAAAAGTGAAGTGTGTTGCTAGCTTTGTATATAAGTTAAAGCTAAGTTTGCAATCGAAAAAAAAAATTAGATTATAAATTAAGTGCGCGTAAGTGGCGATAATTAACGCCAGATTTACTGACGATCAGGCGATTTTGGGCTGAAGCCCTAACTACTTAATTTCTATGCACATATGCTATTCAACATAAGCGGTAAGTCTGTACTTTCATTTATTGCCTAACATAAAAATTCCCTGACTTCTTAATGATATTCCATTAATATCTAATATTTTCTCACCCTTCATAATTTCTAAATCATCTTGCTAAATCTGTGGTAATTTATCTTTCCACAGATTTACCTCAATTCACCGCCCAATTTTTGTATTATCGTGCTTGTGGATGCTGGAATTGTCCACAGCTTCCAACATCGTTATAAATTATCCACGCTAACCAGGTCCACATAGTCACACACCTTGTTAACCAAAAATTTCATCGATTGGATTTTCCAAAAAAACCTCACAAATCGAAATTTTCCATAAAAAGAGGTAGTTCAACAAAAGAAAACGCATGCGGAGATCCAACCCGAACAAAAAGAAACAGAAAGAAGAAGCAGATATAAACTATTAGAATATTATACATACATATCAGTATACATACATATTTTATCAAATAAAAACGAAAATTGTCCCAATTCTAAATTGAACCCAAAATTTAGTTCTTGCTATTTAGTACCTACCGTAGTGATAAATTATTAACTTAATTATACAAGACTTGGTCATAATTATAAACCTTAATTTAATTATCAAGCCAAGAATGTTTAGCTAAGTTACATCAGCATATTTATATTTTTGTTTTTGTTCAACAACGAACTCTCAAACATTTGCTATATGAAGTAAATCAAACTAAAGAAAAAGCAGCGAATATGTTTGAGAGAGCCTTGTATGAAGTGGTTTGAAGCCAACCTTGTTTTAGTTGCATACTCTTTGCAATTTGTATATTTGCTTTCATATGCATGGTTTCCGTAAATTAATAAATTTTTTTTCTATTTAAATGATTATTTTTTTTGTCTAAGATAAACGTTTTCTTGAATTTTACATTTACCCAGCGCGAAGGCCTTTGAAGCTAGGTATGATGCTCCCTTGTAATTTCACCTTGCGAGAGTTAGATTGTATTGCAAAGAGTTACCTATTCTTACATTTATAAACGTATATGTACTTTTTATATATTAATTTTTTTTTGCCTGTACGTACATATGTATGTACGTTTATTTGCACAATCGGAGTTGCGTTTGACGAAGTTTTTTTTTTTGTTGTTGAATTTGATAGTTTTGTTGTTGCCATAATTTTGCCTCTCCTAAATACATAAATATATACGTAGCACCGTGCAGATGTGCAGATGTTCTTCTATACATATGTACATTTAAACAAATGTTGCACTAATGAACTTATATTAAGAATTGAAGATACTTTTAAGAGTAGTCGCGGGACTAATAAGAGTTCGACAATATTGTATTTTTTTTCTTTTGCAAGTAAACTAATTTTCACAAATATAAAAATGAATTGATTTTGTATTAATAATAATAATACAATGAGTAACTAATTAGTTTTCCTTTGGTTTAAGACATGGTGAGGTGATGGTAAAGTATATGGGGCTTCAACTACATCAATGAAGCCGATGGTAGGGCGGGTTTAGAGGCAGCCACCAAATCTTAGTAAACGAGATGCTTGGCATGGTAAGTAATGGTAAAGGGTCATGTAGATGAAGTGTGGCAAGTATATGCAACGGTTAGGTTTATTTTTTTTTTCTGCTGTTAATGAACGTCCTCGTGTGCAAGTGATATTTATCCTGTTTTACCAGGACTGAGGAGGATAGTGCAGGGTTGTGTTCGCGTTAACGAACTCCACGAAGCTGAAGCTCCGGGCCTAAACGCCAGTGCACACACCGCGAGCACGGCCCCTTGCCACAAGCATTGCTCCTTTATCGTCTTTTATTGTGATTTCATCGCACTCAGTTCTGTGGTATCGTAACCACATGTTTTATTAATAAAGCCACCTAATGTTTCGTTTATTAACCGTTGAAATGATGCCGGTATATTTTTTAGTCCGAAAGGCATTCTTTTATTGGGTACTTTTTCTTCCAAATCTTTTTATTTATTTACTCACCTCTGCCTCATGCTATGATGGTGATATTGTCAATATCTATTGTTAATTTGTCCCTCTATCGTCGTTCTAATTTCATGTACAACTTTCCTGGTGCTGCTTAGTTGGTCACCTCCTTTAAAAAATATATTTTTAAACTTAATTCTTCTACCTCCTTTCTTTCCTCCGTGTTTAGGTTAGGTTAGGTTCGGGTGCGAGTACTGAGCTGGAATCTCAAAATAGCAGCCCGACACATTGGTCGCCGTTGGACATGTTGTGATACCCAGTACGGACTCAGTTAAAAGACCGAAAAACCCTCTACATCTTCATTGATACCTCCTAAAGAGGTATTGACGAATTTTGCTAAAGCCTTGACTTCACAGCTAGAAATCACATACAGGTTGTCTAGAAGAGGTTGAACCAGGATGACCATCAGTCGCCTACTGAGGGCTGGACGTTGAAAAAGGACCCTGTATATCACCAGCTTTTCCGCCAAAGCCACCCGTGATTGTGTGCTGCCTCCTAAAAATCCAGTTTGTTGTGATGGTATGCCTACTACGAAGACGTTTACGAATATATTTTTTAACGTACAATAGTGAGTTAATGCTGGGGCGTTACACTCAGGATTGTGGCATAGCCCCTATTTCCGACACTTCTTTCGTGACCACGTCAGGAGCTGGTAGGTGTAGCGTCGTGTTTAGTACTTCATTCGGAGCAAACCCGAGAGCCCTTGTTATACAAAGCTCCGAACTTCTTTGCACACTGTGAAAAGTTTTCAGATACGTATTTTTTAGTCAGTGGCCAACAAATAGAAAGATCGGGTGCACATTGGCAGTATATACAGATTACACCACCTCAGGGAAGAAGCCCCAGGAGGCGCCAATAGCCCTCTCACAGGTTAAAAGTGCTGCTGTTGCCTTCTTGGCTCGCTCTATTATGTTGTAATTCCGGACCAACATCCTATCTAGAACAACTCCTAAATACTTGGCTTTATCGCTTACAGCTAAAGCGTTCCCTCAATTCTTGACGGTATTAAATTTGGTACTTTGTACCTTCTCGTGAACAGGATTACTTCGGGTTTTTCCGTTTTAACTCCCAAACCTGCTGCTGTCGCCCAGTATAATATTTTGGATAGTGTTCCCTCCATTAAGTTAGTAGTAGCTTGGAGAGAACACCACCCTGTGGAGTGTCTGTGAATCACGCTGCCACCTAACTCCGTTTCAAAGGACCCGTTAGCCGGTGGCCGAGGTGGTGGCTTCTGGAAGAACGTTGTTGAAGGCACCCGCTATGTCCTAAAAGGTCATCAAAATGTATTTCTTGTCGGGAACCTGTAGGACTCCTGAGCTTATCTAGATCAGACGACTACTATGGTAGCTTGTGTCCTACCATTACCTTCCTAGCTGGGCAAGCCCAAAAATTTAGGTTAGTACCTTCCAGAAGAACGGCAGATTAATACAGCTCTAACGACCTGGCGTCATCACATTCCTTGACATTTCCCTGGAACCTTCCTGCATCGGTGAATGATGGAGGTGGGTCAGAGTTGTCACGCGGGACTCGGGACTCGGCCACTTTTGCTAGCGCGTCCTCGATCCACTTTCCCACCAGTACAAACAGCATAACTGGAATAGTCGGATTGGATGGAAATGGCCTAAAGACGAAAGTCTTGTTCATGAAATGAAAATTTTGTTGCCGTTGCTCCACATTAATTAATTAATTAACATAAAATTTTTTGAAATGTATCGCAAAAAGACCAGCAGTATTCAACCGCTTAAAAGACATTTTCCCAAGACTAAGTAACGCCAAAATTCAGGAAGGGGTTGAATGGCCTTGACTTGGTTATCACCAAACTGCGCTTCCATTTGAAATAAGGTAACTACATTTTTCTAATATCTTTGTCAGAGTGCCAAATTTAAACATGTTAACGATTGAAAACTATTTTCGTTTCAGTTAGAGAGGAAAGAAATCTCCAGATGCAATACTAGTTGAAATTTGTTGGTGGTATAAAAACACCTTTGAAGGAAAGGAAGACGAACAAAAAGAGGAAGAAGGGGAAGACAAAGATGAAATTGCAGAATATCAGTTGGGTTTATTTATCAACCTTTCTGATGATGATGATAATGACCAAGATAACGATGATGACGATGACCAAGAGAGCAGTGATGGTGATCCACAGCCGCCTGCTAAACGGCAACTCGCCAACTTTCATAACCAACATCTCAAAACTATATTTTTTCCGTAATGTTAATGTTAATGTTAATGTTAATGTTAATGTTAATGTTAATGTTAATGTTAATGTTAATGTTAATGTTAATGTTAATGTTAATGTTAATGTTAATGTTAATGTTAATGTTAATGTTAATGTTAATGTTAATGTTAATGTTAATGTTAATGTTAATGTTAATGTTAATGTTAATGTTAATGTTAATGTTAATGTTAATGTTAATGTTAATGTTAATGTTAATGTTAATGTTAATGTTAATGTTAATGTTAATGTTAATGTTAATGTTAATGTTAATGTTAATGTTAATGTTAATGTTAATGTTAATGTTAATGTTAATGTTAATGTTAATGTTAATGTTAATGTTAATGTTAATGTTAATGTTAATGTTAATGTTAATGTTAATGTTAATGTTAATGTTAATGTTAATGTTAATGTTAATGTTAATGTTAATGTTAATGTTAATGTTAATGTTAATGTTAATGTTAATGTTAATGTTAATGTTAATGTTAATGTTAATGTTAATGTTAATGTTAATGTTAATGTTAATGTTAATGTTGATGGTAATGTTGATGGTAATGTTAATGTTAACGTTAATGTTGAAGTTAAAGGTAAAGTTAATGTTAATGTGTGTGGCTTAACTTCATTATATGCAATCGATTTACCGCGGCAGTCCACGAGTGCCACACGTTTTATTTTTATTTTTAATGATTGCACAGCTCTGTAGCAATAATTTAATAAATTAACAGGTTGAAAAAATATCAATTAGTCGACCAGTTAGAGCCATAAAACCATGCAAGCAATATGCTGAAAATCGGCATTAGACTGTAAAGTTCGAAGGTCGATTAAAAACTAATTCAAACTAACATAGACAAACGCCGCGACACGGGTCTTCTAATTTAGACTCTATTTTCATCCCCGCCTTTCAGAACCTACCTAGCTTTTGGCGACCACAGTGTAATCCAAGCACAATTTGATGTTGTTGTCTACAACACAAGGATTTACTAATTTTACTTTTGTCACTTTGTTGAATTTTTTCAAAACCTTTCAAGCAGCATTGTCGCTTTGTATTTTCACAGACCTACTATTTCTACCCTGACTCGAGAGGTTTAGTTCGATAATACTTTTAAACTGTCCCAGTCGATGTACCATTTAATTCCTTCCCAGACTGATGACCTATGTTCTTGGCCCTGCCTCTTATTTGTCTCTCAATAACTAAATGTTATACTAATTGAATAGGCACCAGCAGCAGCAGCGTACATTCGTATGATTTAAAACTTTTGATTTTCCCACACATTTGATAGCACTAATAAAAAAGTAGTTTATGATTGCCAGAATCGGCATCTAACTTCTGGCAGTTTTGCAATTTAGTATGCACATTTAAAAGTGTAATTAATTAATTGCAATCAGCATGCAAAATTCACCTAACGGCAGTATCTAATGGCATAAACGAGTCGAAATAGATATTAATTAATAAGTACCCGATATTTCATTAAAAAATGTTCCTTGCTCTTAATAATATCACTGGTTTACAGCCAAAATGCACCAGAGACGCCATAGTGAAATTCCTACGTAAAATCACCTCCTAATTCCGAAAATCAAGGTTATTTTTACTTGAATGGTACCGTTTTTGAGATACTTACGATTTACCGTTATTTCAAAAAACAAAAAAGATGGCTCCACTTAATCGTGTGTATCTCAAGAACGAATTAAGCTATTCGAAAACGGTTTGAAAAATTTGAAAGCTTATAAAATTTACTATAATCAGTACATACAACACTTTTTGCTAGGTCCTGCAGATTCAAACATAGTGAACAATCATTACGGATTTTTAAAATTTTTTTTGTAAGAATATAAAAAAATTTGTACTTTGCGAGGAAGCATCTCGAAAACTTTTTGTTTTTTTGCAGATATTTTTCACCCCCTCTAAGCTCTGTTTTATTACAAAAAAAAACAAGCTATCAGTGAACAAAATCGATGAACTAATACAAAAGTTATAAGCATTCAAGTAAATATATCCATTTAATACTTAAGTACCCTACAAATAATAGCATATGTACATATGGTTCTGTCTTAGCTCTATGATCTTATTTTATAATTGAAAAAATTATGTGTCTTGTTTTGACGCTTATTTAGATTAGGATCGGTTTCTCTTATGAGAAACCAACAGTAGTCGCCCATCATAGCGACATCCCAGAATCCTTGATACCGACTTTCAATCACTTTCATTTGCTGGTGAAACCTTTTGCCATGCTCGTCACTTTCGTCGCCAAGATTTTGCGGGAAAAAATTTAAGTGGGAGTGTAAGAAATGAATTTTTAAAGACATATTTACTCCTGAAAGAAAATAAAAAAGTAAATTAGATAAATACATAAGTATATAATTTTCTTAGGCTGGATTTATCTTTCAATTCAGAACAAATTTTTTGTTTATATTTTTCCCGTTCTTGTTTGTTCGGAACTGGACGATGAATTCAGATTTATGGCAATATATTCTCATGTAAATTTATGTAATATATAATTTATTATAATATGTTTTTTTATTTACCCATTTCCGCATAGTTTTTGATTAAGTCGTTCACTATCATCTCGTAGTTAGGACTTTTGTGTTTGCCTAAAAAAGAAGTAACGACCTTTTCAAAAGAATCCCACGCTGCTGCCTCCACTGGTAACAATAGTTCTTTGAAATAGTTATTGGTCATCATTTTCCTTATTTGCGGTCCCACAAAAATGCCTTCCTTTATTTTTGCTTCTGAAATCTCTGGGAAGATTGTCTTCAAATGATGAAAAGCTTCGCCTTCTTTGACCAAAGCCTTCACAAAGTTTTTGATAAGGCCGAGCTTGATGTGGAGCGGAGGTAGAATTATTTTTTCCTACTTTATAAGTGGAGAGTATTTTATGTTATCTACCCCAACTTGAAACTCGATTCGTTCTGGCCAATCCTTCATGATGTAGTGGTCTTGACGAGCTCGGCTATCCCATTTGCATAGAAAGCAACAGTATTTTGTGTATCCACTTTGTAGACCACATAGCATTCCAACGACTTTAAGATCGGCACATATTTTCCAATCATGTTCTTCGTATTTGATTAACTTGAGCAATTTTTGCATTATCTCATATGTTTCCTTCGTATTTACTGCATGCGCGATCGGGATAGATGGCTTTTGGTTGCCAATATGCAATAATACGGCCTTTAAACTTAATTTATTGCCGTCTATGAACAATCGCCACTCTTGTGAATCATATGGCTCACCAAATTGTTTGAATAGACCAGCAATGTCTTTGCAGTAACAAACACTGT
The DNA here is from genome assembly GCA_951509765.1 of Sphenella marginata. NCBI lineage: Eukaryota > Metazoa > Arthropoda > Insecta > Diptera > Tephritidae > Sphenella > Sphenella marginata. Next base: position 40,920,331 of record OX608083.1, read on the forward strand.
CCTCCTTCGTATAGTACTTCGAAAATTCTTCTGACGAGTTCTATAATATGTTACCTTAACATCGGATGAAACAAATTTAAATTGTTGCATTCGAGAGGCGTGTAGTTCGACCTTTTCCTTTGACAATTCCAAATCCCTTATCCAATCATTGAGTTGTGCTTGTGACATGTGAACATGGAAGATCGGCACGAACCCATCCTTTTGTTACCATAATAAACAGTATACATTATGTATTTCGGCCCTGGCATCTCTTGCTTGAAGCCGTAACACAAAACATACCAAGCAAATGTAAATGAAATAAACATATAAATGTACAAATACATATTTATGTATAGTAACTTTATAGTAAATGTCTATTTACAGCTTCAATTATTACCAATAATTGTATTTTATTATTCCCAGAACACTGTACAAATAGCTATTTAATTATTAAGATAATAAGACAAAAACTATTCAACCACCATTAACCGAATAAATACAACTATTCGTTACCACTATTCGAATAATGAAAGAAAAATTGTTACTGCTTGGGCACACATTTGTACACGCAAACATACATACAAAACATACAAAACATAAATGCACGCTCATAGGTACAAGCAAAGAAAACAGCGAATATCGTTTTAAAAATCTATTAACAAAAATATTCGAATAAACGAATAATAATATTCGAATAAACGAATAAAAAATTCGAATAAATACTATTCGAATTTTTTGTACCAGCCGAATAAAAGTTTTATTTATTCGAATAATTTTTATTCGAATAGTCCCATGCCTAATACTAACACATATGCACCAGTAGGGTACTTAAGCATTAAATGGATATATTTACTTGAATGCTTATCACTTTTGTATTAGTTCATCGATTTTGTTCACTGATAGCTTGTTTTTTTTGTAATAAAACAGAGCTTAGAGGGGGGAAAATATATCTGCAAAAAAACAAAAAGTTTTCGAGATGCTTCCTCGCAAAGTACAAATTTTTTTATATTTTTACAAAAAAAATTTTACAAATCCGTAATGATTGTTCACTATGTTTGAATCTGCAGGACCTAGCAAAAAGTGTTGTATGTACTGATTATAGTAAATTTTCAAAGTAAGCTTTCAAATTTTTCAAACCGTTTTCGAATAGCTCAATTTGTTCTTAAGATATACACGATTTAGTGGAGCCATCTTTTTTGTTTTTCGAAATAACGGTAAATCGTAAATATCTCAAAAACGGTACCATTCAAGTAAAAATAACTTTGATTTTCGGAATTAGGAGGTGATTTTACATAGGAATTTCACTATGGCGTCTCTGGTGCAGAAAAAAAGTTGGAATTTGTGATCCAGTGTATTCCGTTACTGAAAACTGTCATACAATATTCATATTAATATCTAATCAATTGCAATCAGCAAGCAAAGTTCACCTAACGGCATAAACATAAACGAATCGAGATAGATATTAACCCTCAAACCAGCAAATTTTAAATAATGATCAGAAACGGTTGAGAATTTTTTTTTTAGCTTAAATAGGACATAACAAACTTAATTCCGTCAAAAAAAAAGTCACAAATAAGAAACAGTGCGTCCAGGCATGTAGGTTAGAGCAAAAAAAAATTAGCCCGTACAATTTTTAGTAAGGAACAAAGTTTTCATTGAAATAAGTTTTAATAAACAATAATAATAACACAAATAGATTATTTCTTTGTATGATTTTCTCCGAAACAACTCCTACATAAGTCGAAGCCAGCCTGACCGCTTTATTGTCCTTCCACAGAACAGTACTAATATCGATTCCATATGCAGAGCCCACGTACTCTGTTGACAACCCACGCTCTTTCTTTGCTATAGCACTGTCCGGTGGCAATTTGCAATTTGGTATGCGATTCACTCGAATTGTACCAAGACCAAATATGCCACGAGCTCGCAAATAAACCAACAGAGGTAACGACGTATAGAAATTGTCGAAGTAAATTATATGGTACATGAAGTCATTCACAGTTTGGGATAAACGAGCTACTACATTTGCCGAACTGCCTAGATCGGGACAATGGTCGAATAATATTGTCTCCTGCGCCGTTGTAGATTTCAAACCTATATGCGTAACCAAACGAATCGCACAATACGAACATAATACATACATAAATGCATATGTTTATTGTGAGATAGTGACTCTATTGTATGTTTACATACTTATATCTATTTTGGGTGCATTTCTAAATAATCTTTAATATGCCCTGTGTTTGTGGCCAAAAAGTTGAGCGCAATCAAGATAAAATTCTCTGCGCCAAATGTAACGTTTTGTTCCTTTTAAAATGTGTTGGTGTTTTGCCTGCGGATTTGGAGTTTTTAATCGGCTCTGAGAATAAGTTCTTTTGCAAAGAATGTTCTGCCATGCACCGTAGATCTTTTCGCTCTCCGCCTCCCTCCGTTAATCGGGATGATGGAGATAAATTTTTATCTGTTGATAATAATGCTAATCATCATAAAGTTTCAAAACCTGCACTTGTTAAGTCGGTAAATGACAATATGTCTGTGAATGCTAATACTTACTCTCAACATCAACTCTCAAAACTGGTTTTGAGTGCATATACTTGTGAAAGTGATAAAGACAATAAACTGTTTAATGCTCTATCCACTGTGACAAGTGAAATTGCTGCTCTTAAATCTGAACTCAAGCGAGCGATTGTAGAAATTAATGCTCTACATGCTGATAAGTCGGCATTATCTAATAGCATTGCACTGCTGCGTTCAGAAATCTCCGCTCTTAAAGTTGACAATTCTCATATTTTATCTATTGTTAATAATCTGCAAGTTGAGTTGTGTTCGATGCACAAGACAATGAAAAACAACAAATGCGCTTCTGCTGATCAGAGCATTCCAACGGTGACGGATTCGTCAAATGTTAGTGATTCTTCGAATACTAATAAATCAAAAGCGAATAATAAATCAATTAAAAAAACTTCTCGTGCGTCTGCTGAAGAGGGTATTTCTTCTTTGTCTGTGTCGTCATTTATTATTGCTGCTAATGCTTTTTCCGCTGACAAGAGTACCACTGTTAATGCATCTTCGTCTTCCTATGCCAACGCAGTTCGCCGAAACTTTGTATCCAATGCTGGTGATGATAACATCTGTAGTAAAAATGTATCTCCTTCTGCATATGCTTCTGTTGCTGCTGCTTCTGCTAAAACTTCTGATAAAGATGCTGCTACTGTTATTAAATGTAATAAGAAACGCTTTAATTCTGTTAATATTCTTGGATCTAATGAAAACAAAGAATTGGATGTAGTTGCCTGTATGAGTTGGCTCCATCAGTTTCTGAAAATGATATTATTGAATATGTTGCTAAGCATTCCAAGATGGACAAAGCTAATTTTGCGTGTCATAAATTAATTAAGAAAGATACCCCGCCCAATTTGGTAAAAAAAGTGAATTTTAAGTTGGGTGTTGCTACTGGTGTCTACGATAAGATTCTTTCGCCGAATTTATGGCCTACTAACGTTAATGTTCGTCCCATTCATTTTTTTCCAAAGGAGGGAAATCAACAGAAACTTCAGTAGTTGGAAATGAGCTGAATAAACATGTTAAAATTTACTTGCAAAATACTTCCGACATTAGATCAAAATCACATGCTGTCAAATTGTTAAGCTCTCAATTGGAGTACGATATTTTCGTTATTGTTGAAACCTGGTTAACTTCAGATTTTTTTGATGCTGAATTCTTCGACCATAATCAATTTGTTGTCTTTCGCAAGGACAGAGATGCAAATAAAACTGGATGTTCTAGAGGTGGCGGTGTCTTAGTTGCCGTGCAATGCAAGTATAATTCATCGTTAATTGCTCTTGAGAATGGTGATTCTTTACTAGACCAGCTTTGTGTTAGTGTACGAGAGTCATCAGGTTCAATATTTCATATATACCGCCTAATAGCTCTGAAAATTTGTATAAAGCTCATGTCGATAACATTGTGTCCGTGGCTCACAATAAATTAAATAGGTGATAATCATCTATGTATTTTTGGTGATTTTAATCTTTCCAATATCATATGGTCTCCTAGTTACTGTGAGTCAGGTCCTTGGCAAATAATGTGTCTAAGTCATTTGAATCGTATTTCATTGACAATATTTTAAGTTTGAATTTGCTACAAATTAATAATTTTGAAAACAGCCTCGATAAAATTCTGGATCTCATTTTTCTTAGTGATGATATTAATTTTGAACTTTCGAAGTGTCATGACCCGATCACTCCGCCGGGCATTCACCATACCGCTCTTGTTCTTAAACTTGAATTCTATAAGTTTGAAGCTGCAACTTTAAATAACAAAGTTGTCTTTAATTTTTCCTGTTGTGATTTTCACTTACTTGACCAAAATTTTTCTGAAATAAACTGGCCGGATCTGCTTTCTAATCTAGATGTGGCGAACGGCTTTGAATTTTTTAAATCAAAGATTTATGAATTATGCGTACAGTTTGTACCTGTAGTGAAAAATAAGCCTTATAAATTACCTTGGTATACAAGGAGTCTAAAAAAGTTAAAGAATCTAAGGAATAAGTTTTACAAGAGCTTTGTGAAGACTAACAATCAATTCTTCTATGAGAAATATGAGCGTTATATGAAGGAATTCAATTGCTTGGATAAGTCTCTTTATAAAAATTATATCACCAATTTTGAGACTAATATAAAATCTAATCCTAAAGCGTTTTGGAATTTTGTTAAGTCGAAGAAATCTCATATCGGTTGCAACATCTTTATTTTATAACAATGAGTATGCTAGTACTCCTAGTGAAGCCGCTAATCTTTTTGCGAACTTTTTTAAATCAAACTTTGTATGTGATGATGAGGCTCTATGCAGTGACTTTTCATCAGATATTCAATCTATGGTTGATTTTGGGTCAGTCTCCATATCTGCCGATGACATTGCTATTGGTATTGCAAAACTAAAGTACTCTTCCAGAGCAGACATACATGGTATCTCAACACTTTTGTTAAAAGAGTGCCCAGCATTAATTAAGCCCACAGTACATACAGTATGTGATGATGAGGCTCTATGCAGTGACTTTTCATCAGATATTCAATCTATGGTTGATTTTGGGTCAGTCTCCATATCTGCCGATGACATTGCTATTGGTATTGCAAAACTAAAGTACTCTTCCAGAACAGACATACATGGTATCTCAACACTTTTGTTAAAAGAGTGCCCAGCATTAATTAAGCCCACAGTACATACAGTAGTAATAGCAGCTGGCAACGTGCCACATTTCATTCAGGTTACCATAGCAACGCGTGGTTGTGTGCGTATCGGGTGATTGTCGCTTGCCCAGCCATACACAATCAGAAAGCATCAATCACGAGTTGTACTGAAAATTCGTAGCGTGCGGACGTACACATGTCTTCATCGGATGACGATTTTTTCTTTATAAAAATCCAGCAGAATATCGTACTGCTTATTTTTTTCGTCCCGATTCAAATATAGTAACGTTTATTGAAGCAAACACGCCTCTTCAGTGTCTTTCATAAAACTAATTTTCTTTATTTCTTAAAAATAAGTTCATGAGTAAAAATTATAATAACAGTAATTTACATTATTAACTAAGTTGATTTTCTCTTAGGTAGTATTTAATCCTCTCTTCTCTCTTCGTTCTTTTATTTATGTATTTAGTTATTATTCTATATTTTATTTACATGGCTATGTGTAAATATGATTATGTATTTATGTATGTTAATATGACTAAGTATTTATGTAGGTATGTGCTCATATATATATAACTATATGCTTCCAGCTTTACATTCCATAATGCTGTTAAGAATTCATACGTTTCGATGAACCGCAGTGTAAAATCTTTTTCCTCCGCGTACTTGTTCATTGCACAAAACCAAAAACAAACTAACACACTAATGCTTGTCAATCACTTCGGCCACGATCAAATAGACCAGCTGTCAAGCGAAAAAATCAAAAATAGGCCCGTCCACAATGAACACGACGGCGGCGAACGACAACGACGAAAAACTGAAGCTTGACGATATTTGCCGTCAAGAATTGGCGACATGATTATAATGAGAGCAGGGGCGACGGGTGCGAATCATCTTGAAAAGTAGCAAAAAATGTTGTAAAAAGTGTGAAAGAGACATATTCTGTAATAATTGGAACTTATTTTACAAGTTATTTACTCTTTCTTTCGTTTTTATTGTCAAAAAAACCAAACGCCACCATCTGCCGCTTGTCAAAATAGAATTAGATTTAATCTGGCGACAGCGGCATCTGTGATTGATTGCCGCTTTGTCGCGTCGTGTTCAAAAAATTCCTCCCCATAAGAACACGTGTAAAAATAATTTGACAGATGCCGCTTGTCGTTTGCCGTTTTCATTCTGGTTACCACTAATGTTTGATTTTCATCAACGAAAAGCCGACAACAAGTACGTGTGAGCACGAGTACCGCCGCTCGCGCCGATTGCTATGGTAACAACCGGTTTCTATGGTATCCTCAATGAAATGTGGCACGTAGCCAGCTGCTATAAAACTCTGTACCAATCAGCTGATTATATTTACCGCCAGGCTGTACATGGGGTGGCAGTCAACGCTTTTTTGGCATTTCAGGATTGTGTGTTGCAAAATTATTTTGGTGAATAAAAAAAGAAAAATTGTTAAAAGTACATTTAGATATTTTTCGGTTGTTGGTTAAGACCCAAAATGCTTTATAATTATGACAAAGATGTTGTCAAAGTATACATATGTTACTACTTGTGTTAAATGTTAATTACAATGTGGCGTTTGTTCACAGATTTACTTGAATTGAGTCCCGCAAAGCAAACGAAAAATGATAAAAGTTGCTTTAAATGATAGGTAATCTATTTTAAGATTGATCTCTGATAGGTTTGCGATGATTTTTCGTCATATATTATGTTTTCAATAGCACATTTGTCACAGGGTGTTGAACGTTTTACTTTGAACTATGGCGATTTCTGTGTGATTTAAGTTTTGAATAGATTTAAATAAAAAATATAGTCCAGACATGAAATTTAGTCCAGCGTAGAGATTTTATGATTAAAAAACCATTGCTTTAATAGAGGCGCCCATATCGACCCGATAGAAAATGTGGTTTTATTTTTCAAAAGGGGGTTTGCTACCCAGAAGTGTTTACTCAAATATATAGTATAGAGCTAAAACTCAATGTATAGCTATAATCATACTCAGTATAGTCTGGAACCCAATATTTTTTCCACTTTTTGAAAATCAACAAGCACTAAAAGTCTGCTTTTCAGGTCATCGCTAAGAGAAATTCGTCAGTAATATGTATTTTTTCGGAATTTTACCATTTCACTTTTATTTTTTATACTTGCCATAGAACACTATGTGCACTAAATACTCTTTTTCTAAAATTACTCCTTTAGTTTTGTTTTGGTGCTGTAATGCAACCGTGGGTATAAGTAATTGCATACTACAATTAATTTCGACTCTGAAAATTTCACCTCCAGGATGTAATTTCACCAGAGTTTTCCTACTGTATCACTGTGATTAAGCCTCTCGATATTTTGTTTAATATGTCGCTCCGTTGTGGTGAATTTATTGATGCTTGGAAAGTTGCTTCAATTGTTCCTATTTTCAAATCTGGAAATAAGAGTGATGTCTGCAATTATAGGCCTATATCAAAACTGCCTAATATTTCTAAGTTATTTGAATGCATTATCAAAGAAAAGATCTATTTCTCAGTCAAAAGTTTAATTAATTCTAGACAACATGGCTTCGTTGCGGGCCGTTCTACTGTTACGAACCTTTCCGTGTTTAGAGAAGACTGTATTTCCGCTTTTTCTTCTGGTGGTCAAGTCGACTGTATCTATACTGACTTTTCCAAAGCCTTTGATAAAGTTTCACATAAAGTTTTAGTTCATAAGTTAGCTTGCCTTGGCTTTCACTCGGTTTTCTTGAAATGGCTTAAGTCTTATTTATGTAATAGGTTGTGTTCTGTCTCCCTGGATGAGGTTCACTCTGAGTCCTTCCGCGAACTTCTAGTGTGCCACAGGGTAGTATTCTGGGTCCACTACTCTTTGTTCTATTCATCAACGATATTAGTTCATGTTTCTTGTTCGCTCAATTTTTGGTGTATGCTGACGATTTGAAAATATACTTAGTAGTAAATTCAACTAATGATATGTTGAATCTACAATCTGATATCGATGATCTTCATTCGTGGTGTACTAGATCAAAACTTTGTCTAAATATATATTAATAAATGCTTACATGTTACATACTCGAAATCTCGACTTACTGTTAACAGCTTTTATAATATTGCTAATGTTAATTTGCAGACTGTTGTGGAGATTAGAGATCTTGGGGTTATTTTTGATGCTAAATTCAATTTTAACAATCATATTAACTTTATTATCTCAAAATCTTATTCAATGCTTGGTTTTATTCGGCGTAATAGTGCGGAGTTTTCTGACCCGTACACACTTAAAATGCTTTATACATATTTTGTACGTTCTCACTTGGAGTATGCCACGATTATTTGGCGGCCTTTTCAAAAATTTGCTATTGATAGGATTGAGCGAGTCCAAAAAGTGTTTCTGAGATATGCTTTGCGCTCATTGCATTTTTCAGAACCACTTCCTTCATATAATGCTCGTTTACTTCTTTTAAATCTCCAGTCTTTAGATAGTAGAAGGCTAATTCTTTCTTTAACTTTCGTATATGGCATTATCTGTGGGGACTTTGATTGTGCAGCCCTTCTCAGAAAAATCAATTTTAATATTCCGAGAAGAGACCTCAGAAACTCCAAGCCTTTCTATGGCTTTTTTAATAGAACAAATTATGCGCGAAATGCTCCATTGCCCGTGCTCTTGGGGAATTTAACAATTTCTCATCTTTTGTCGAGCTTGATTTTTCATTATCGAAAGATGCCTTTGTTAATATCTTGAAATCATCAATTTAATATCTTTCATTTTGTTATTAGTATGTAAGTGCTATAATACTTAAATTTTATCCAATTTTATTAGTAGTATGTAAGAATGAATTGTTCATAGACTAAATAAATAAATAAATTTGACACCCCACTTGTGGGGCTTGTTTGGCATATATTGTCTTAGATGGTGTTTCATTTTCGTTGAGCACATTTGCTCATCGACACTATTAAAGAAATACAACCTTATAACTTTTGCGACTTAACAAATAGCAGAAGCTTACCAAAGTCGACCATGTTTCGGGATTGAGTCGAAGCGTTCGTTGAGAAGATCCGAGAAATTACGTATGCGATGTAATGGGTCATAACCTGGTTGCCCTTTTTTTACCCTTTCTTCCTCATTTCGGAATGATAAGAATCTTTTTATAGCTTCAAATCGTTTCAATGGCATTGTTTTGCGAATGGGCTCGAAAGAGTTATTTCCCTAATAGCTTTCCAAATTCGGGTATCGATACATTGACATATATAAATGAATTCCGATGTATTGACATATTTCATCGGCATTAACATTGAATTTTGAGCACGCCGGTTAGTCTCCTGAACAATCATATCAATTATTTCTTTAGAAAAAAAAATAGAGAAATATTTGGCAGGGAGTTGAAAGCTCTTTTATGTTGTCAGGTAAACGTGTGGATCGACGAAATGCGACCTCATTTACATGAAGCTTAAGAGCTGTATTGCGCCACATCAACTTGCTAAACTCAGTAGAATCTTTGAAAATTGATTTAATGTCTGGAATAACGGTAAAATAAATATAAAGCAAGATCGCGATGAGCAAGAAGGGGGGAGATATACTTACTTCCAATAAAACCACCATTGGTTGGCACTACGGCTGGACCGGTGTCTTCGGGTCTTGGTAACGGCGAACGAGCTCTCTTCCTTTGAATTGGAGTTGAAGTCAATGCCGTGTAGGTTGCTGTAATCGGATCTGTTGATAGAATGTCACCTTCAACGGCAGTAACAGTATCTCTGACTGTAGATGTTGTAAGTGAGTAATTAGCTGCCTTGTTGAAAAAATTTGCACTCGTATCCATACCTCGAAGGCATTGGGATATCAAGTGTTCTTTCTCTGGACTTATTTCCTCTGGCTCGTGGTTCAGAGAACCCGAGTCATTTCCACTGTTTGAATCTTCTTCATCACTTGTCACTACCGATTCCATAATTTCATGGATTTCTTCGTCCGATAACTTCGAAAATTTCACACGCGACTCGTACAGCGATTTAATAACAGTATATTTGTATTCACTTTATTAAAACAAGTTATAAAAGAAAATTAAAACCGACTATATAGAGCACTTTTTAATAAAATTAATGTGTACAAAAGTTCACCCCGAACGACAACAGTGCCCTGAGGCACCCTTTAGTTTTTGCACTGCCAGGCAGAAATTTCCACTTATTTTAAAACTATATAGAAGACAAACAGTCCACCCGATTTAATTTTAATTTGAAAAAGAAATTTCACTAGAAATACGGGCGAGAGACTTAAATTCATTTTCTTAAGAAAAAATAATTTTTTCACACGTATATCTTGATATTTGTAATGCTTGCCCTGAGGCACTCTTACTGGTTAGAGGGTTAACTTACGTATATTAAAATGTTCAGAAGGTAAAAAAACGATTGATCCGTCTGGGAACACGATAACTTGAGTAAATTTTCAAATGTCTTAACGTGATCGGATGATAGTCACGCGCAATTCTATATATAGAATACTTTCTAAAACAAAAAAGTGAGTAAAATCAGATTTAAAAGAATTCCAAACTTTTCCTTTTATAAAAAATTATTGCGCAGTGAGTGCATAATAAAGCAAGTCTGCCAAATTCTCACAGGCGTGGGTTCAACTCACATCGCACTATATCCATGCCGTTAAATAGAAGTTCCGAGAGGCTCACTTGGAAGGATTTTCCCAGAAATTGATCCTGTAACGTCATGCCTCAAAGGCTCTACCATTTATTCAGCTCCCGGAAGGTTGCAGCTGCATCACAACAGATAATATGAGGATTGAGGTCCCTAACAGTAGGATTGCCACTAGCACACCCTATAGGACTGCAAGCACCTGAGACATCAAGAGACGATCCAATTGATCCAATTGTCTATGCACATATCGGGTTCAAATACTCTCGATGAAGGAAGAGAATTGTTGCAATGATTACAACTAATATTTCAAAGGCTGTTTTGGATCGGTGAGTGAATTCTTGTTTCAGTTTACCCTCCACTGTCATTTACTCTTACAGTTTGCATCGAATAAGATCCTGGGAAGATGTAGGCGTGTTCGGTTTTCAGGAGTTTCAACTCTCGACTTCTAAGTGGGCCCTCAGATGGGGTTTCTTTATTGAATATTCTATGTGCATGATCTAATTACACCACAGGCAGCTAGCCTCGAGCACATTCTTCATGTATTTCAATGCAACGGTCTTTCCCCATGCCATTGTAGGCCTGCATCGCACTTCTCACTTCCTTGTACGCCTAGACTTACAGATCCACATATGCCCAATTAACTCTTCGCCCCACATTAACTTGCCGGCTCGACTTATGTTGGATAAGGACTCCTTTCAAGGCGGTGCCACCTTTTGCCAACAAAGGTTAGATAAAACACCTGGATTCGACTCTAATCCACTAAGCATCCTAACTTCTGTATGAGTAATACCACTGATCACGTTGATATAGATAAAACTAGTTATCGAAATAATCTGTTTATAGCATAAAGCCAGAGCAGTGGTTATGTATGTAGATGTTGTGCATGCTTTGGCCCTGAGCAATGAGTATTCCACACCTTCACATCACTGTGCCTCTTTATTAAAATTTTTTTTGCAGCAGTCACATAAGTACTCAAAAGGTATGACCTTGACAACTGATATTTAAAGAGCCTTAAAACCCAAAACGTTCAAGATATCGAAACGAAATTCAGCACAGAGATTTTTATGAATACAAGAAACGTTCCGGGGAGAAAAAAAATAAAAGGTAATAACTTTGTGTATAACAACAGTATATAATTGCCATTTCATGCATTGAAGAAATATTAATTTTTGTAAATGGGCGTGGCCTCTATGGGTCGACAATCGGGAGAAAATGAGGGTTTGGAAGGTGGGGGTATAGATGGATACGTTCCCCAAAAATTGCTAAGGGAGTTCCATAGGACTGTGGTGGCATCTGTATATGCTAATTTTAAACTAGTGTTATAGAAATAGTTGCAAATTGTGTCAAGCTCTTTCCCACCACACTTGAAGCAACACATAAAAAAAAACAATAAATTGCCATTTCCCACCACAATTGAAGCAAAGAATATAACATTGTCGACAAAATAAAAAACCAAATACAACGATACTTTCAAATTTCCTCTGAGTTTCCGGCGATGTATATATAGAAAGGTAATTACTAATATATAGAAAGGTAAGGACGTGCTATTCGTTGATCTGCGGCTATAGTACCTCTCCGCACTCATTACTCATCTTCTCATTCCTTACGGAAAGAGGGGTGACCTAGAAGGTTTCCCTGGCGATACTACGATAGTACATGACAGCTAGAGGTATTCATATCTGCACCCGCTGGTGGCAGGAATGGACTATGGAAAAGATCAAGTGGATACCGGTTTGCAACTCTTTCTGGTTTCTAAATCACGCCTGCCGACAAGGAGAAAAAAGGTCTGTCGTTCTACATATATACTTACTACATATATTACTTAGGTCGAATATCATGACTTAGTTTGGTTTCTTAGTTTTTTACGCCACGTTCCACTTTTATATCCCTCTTCTCCCTCTTTTTAAATTTGATTTTTTTTCATTATAATACAAAAAGCAAAAAAGCTACCAGTAAACAACAAGATTTTTTTATATCCCGGACAATCATTCGGAAGTTCTAATACAGTGATTTTATTTTCTTAGAAATGAGCGTGCCAATTTCAAGAAAACGCTATATAGGGATTTTTAAATGGTAACTGCATTCTAAAGCTCACTATACTTTTTTTTTTGCAATCAAAATGTAAAATATGCCAGCAGTTAGGGCCAAAATTAAGCTGCTACAAATACTTAAACCAATAAAAGGCAACGAAAAACAGGAATCTGTTGCGAATTCTAGCAGCGCTACATCGCTGTAACCCGATCTAGTAAAAAATCTTAGTACCACGTAGTATTCTGTCGCAGATTTCAAAGGGCCGTTGCAATATGTCTTCCTGGTGTAAAATTCCGTGACCGTAGAAGATATCTCTTGATTTCCTTTGCAATTCTGATTTCCAATTGTATAAATAACATGGCTGCCGTTAGTACTTCGCAGCTGTAATGGGTTCCAACGAACTTCAGTGGTTTGGTATTGATAAATGCAGTAATTGGTTTTATTATTTTGGGCATACGCTTCATTCCACGACATAATATATGGCCAGGTATCAATTGCGTTTAAAGAATCGAAACGAAGAACTGGAACAGGATTGCATACCTAAAAAGAACCAATATAACAAAATAAATCAATTTTTTTTTATGTAAAGCGAATAAGTAATTTATATACAAAATAACGGGGTCAGATGTATAATGAGCTGTCGTGGTGTCGTGGTTCAGAGAACCCGAGTCATTTCCACTGTTTGAATCTTCTTCATCACTTGTCACTACCGATTCCATAATTTCATGGATTTCTTCGTCCGATAACTTCGAAAATTTCACACGCGACTCGTACAGCGATTTAATAACAGTATATTTGTATTCACTTTATTAAAACAAGTTATAAAAGAAAATTAAAACCGACTATATAGAGCACTTTTTAATAAAATTAATGTGTACAAAAGTTCACCCCGAACGACAACAGTGCCCTGAGGCACCCTTTAGTTTTTGCACTGCCAGGCAGAAATTTCCACTTATTTTAAAACTATATAGAAGACAAACAGTCCACCCGATTTAATTTTAATTTGAAAAAGAAATTTCACTATAAATACGGGCGAGAGACTTAAATTCATTTTCTTAAGAAAAAATAATTTTTTCACACGTATATCTTGATATTTGTAATGCTTGCCCTGAGGCACTCTTACTGGTTAGAGGGTTAACTTACGTATATTAAAATGTTCAGAAGGTAAAAAAACGATTGATCCGTCTGGGAACACGATAACTTGAGTAAATTTTCAAATGTCTTAACGTGATCGGATGATAGTCACGCGCAATTCTATATATAGAATACTTTCTAAAACAAAAAAGTGAGTAAAATCAGATTTAAAAGAATTCCAAACTTTTCCTTTTATAAAAAATTATTGCGCAGTGAGTGCATAATAAAGCAAGTCTGCCAAATTCTCACAGGCGTGGGTTCAACTCACATCGCACTATATCCATGCCGTTAAATAGAAGTTCCGAGAGGCTCACTTGGAAGGATTTTCCCAGAAATTGATCCTGTAACGTCATGCCTCAAAGGCTCTACCATTTATTCAGCTCCCGGAAGGTTGCAGCTGCATCACAACAGATAATATGAGGATTGAGGTCCCTAACAGTAGGATTGCCACTAGCACACCCTATAGGACTGCAAGCACCTGAGACATCAAGAGACGATCCAATTGATCCAATTGTCTATGCACATATCGGGTTCAAATACTCTCGATGAAGGAAGAGAATTGTTGCAATGATTACAACTAATATTTCAAAGGCTGTTTTGGATCGGTGAGTGAATTCTTGTTTCAGTTTACCCTCCACTGTCATTTACTCTTACAGTTTGCATCGAATAAGATCCTGGGAAGATGTAGGCGTGTTCGGTTTTCAGGAGTTTCAACTCTCGACTTCTAAGTGGGCCCTCAGATGGGGTTTCTTTATTGAATATTCTATGTGCATGATCTAATTACACCACAGGCAGCTAGCCTCGAGCACATTCTTCATGTATTTCAATGCAACTGTCTTTCCCCATGCCATTGTAGGCCTGCATCGCACTTCTCACTTCCTTGTACGCCTAGACTTACAGATCCACATATGCCCAATTAACTCTTCGCCCCACATTAACTTGCCGGCTCGACTTATGTTGGATAAGGACTCCTTTCAAGGCGGTGCCACCTTTTGCCAACAAAGGTTAGATAAAACACCTGGATTCGACTCTAATCCACTAAGCATCCTAACTTCTGTATGAGTAATACCACTGATCACGTTGATATAGCTAAAAACTAGTTATCGAAATAATCTGTTTATAGCATAAAGCCAGAGCAGTGGTTATGTATGTAGATGTTGTGCATGCTTTGGCCCTGAGCAATGAGTATTCCACACCTTCACATCACTGTGCCTCTTTATTAAAAATTTTTTTGCAGCAGTCACATAAGTACTCAAAAGGTATGACCTTGACAACTGATATTTAAAGAGCCTTAAAACCCAAAACTTTCAAGATATCGAAACGAAATTCAGCACAGAGATTTTTATGAATACAAGAAACGTTCCGGGGAGAAAAAAAATAAAAGGTAATAACTTTTTGTATAACAACAGTATATAATTGCCATTTCATGCATTGAAGAAATATTAATTTTTGTAAATGGGCGTGGCCTCTATGGGTCGACAATCGGGAGAAAATGAGGGTTTGGAAGGTGGGGGTATAGATGGATACGTTCCCCAAAAATTGCTAAGGGAGTTCCATAGGACTGTGGTGGCATCTGTATATGCTAATTTTAAACTAGTGTTATAGAAATAGTTGCAAATTGTGTCAAGCTCTTTCCCACCACACTTGAAGCAACACATAAAAAAAAACAATAAATTGCCATTTCCCACCACAATTGAAGCAAAGAATATAACATTGTCGACAAAATAAAAAACCAAATACAACGATACTTTCAAATTTCCTCTGAGTTTCCGGCGATGTATATATAGAAAGGTAATTACTAATATATAGAAAGGTAAGGACGTGCTATTCGTTGATCTGCGGCTATAGTACCTCTCCGCACTCATTACTCATCTTCTCATTCCTTACGGAAAGAGGGGTGACCTAGAAGGTTTCCCTGGCGATACTACGATAGTACATGACAGCTAGAGGTATTCATATCTGCACCCGCTGGTGGCAGGAATGGACTATGGAAAAGATCAAGTGGATACCGGTTTGCAACTCTTTCTGGTTTCTAAATCACGCCTGCCGACAAGGAGAAAAAAGGTCTGTCGTTCTACATATATACTTACTACATATATTACTTAGGTCGAATATCATGACTTAGTTTGGTTTCTTAGTTTTTTACGCCACGTTCCACTTTTATATCCCTCTTCTCCCTCTTTTTAAATTTGATTTTTTTTCATTATAATACAAAAAGCAAAAAAGCTACCAGTAAACAACAAGATTTTTTTATATCCCGGACAATCATTCGGAAGTTCTAATACAGTGATTTTATTTTCTTAGAAATGAGCGTGCCAATTTCAAGAAAACGCTATATAGGGATTTTTAAATGGTAACTGCATTCTAAAGCTCACTATACTTTTTTTTTTGCAATCAAAATGTAAAATATGCCAGCAGTTAGGGCCAAAATTAAGCTGCTACAAATACTTAAACCAATAAAAGGCAACGAAAAACAGGAATCTGTTGCGAATTCTAGCAGCGCTACATCGCTGTAACCCGATCTAGTAAAAAATCTTAGTACCACGTAGTATTCTGTCGCAGATTTCAAAGGGCCGTTGCAATATGTCTTCCTGGTGTAAAATTCCGTGACCGTAGAAGATATCTCTTGATTTCCTTTGCAATTCTGATTTCCAATTGTATAAATAACATGGCTGCCGTTAGTACTTCGCAGCTGTAATGGGTTCCAACGAACTTCAGTGGTTTGGTATTGATAAATGCAGTAATTGGTTTTATTATTTTGGGCATACGCTTCATTCCACGACATAATATATGGCCAGGTATCAATTGCGTTTAAAGAATCGAAACGAAGAACTGGAACAGGATTGCATACCTAAAAAGAACCAATATAACAAAATAAATCAATTTTTTTTTATGTAAAGCGAATAAGTAATTTATATACAAAATAACGGGGTCAGATGTATAATGAGCTGTCGTGATGTCACTGGGCAAACATCTTGCCCTATAAGGAAACTAGGTGTAATATATGAAATAATACGTACTGTGGTGCTCTATACTATCCTCATTATAAACTTTTTCCCAAGCCTCATTTTTCGATATGAATGTGACAAAATAAAGTGCTTAACCAAGAGATGTTTGGGCACAGGTATACATAATTTGCTGAACTAAAACTCGCTAGGCATCTAAACTTAACATAAAATAATTACAAAAATTACCGGCAGAGTATTAAAAACATGGAAGATCGAAACGGGCGCCCAAAGCTAAGTAACTTACGCAATACGAATACGTATGCGGTCGAGTGCAATTGCTGCCTTTGCTCTTGATTAAATAAATGTAAATTTAAAAAGATATTGCACTTATATTGAAGGCAAACGGAAATCTATATGCAGTTTTTCTTCCTCTAAACTCGGTGTAATTGAAGTTTCTGGTGTAAGAAGTTGAAGTTTCTAGTGTTCAACAAGAAATAAGTGATTTTAAATAATAAATAACAATTTTCATAAACAAAAACAACAATGGCGCTAAACACAAGAAATAAGAAGCAACAACATAAAACAAAAGAAACGATTTCAAGTGAAACGAGTGATGAAGAAACAAGCAGTGTTAGTTTAACGACAATTTAGAGCAGTTACAAAAACAGTTTAAAGTTCAAGAGAGAGCTATGAGCAAAATAAAAAGCTCACTGCAGCATATGAGTGATACTTTCGGCTCACTCAGAGCTGGGATAGCTAGGCTTACTGAGGAAAATAACGAAAGAACTAAATGAACTTAAAACAAAAACAAGTAAGGAAAGGGCTGTCTTCGGCTGTGCCGAAGGCTTTATACCTTTCATGAATCCGCATATTTTTTTTAAGTGTCCTACATGGCCAAACCACATTTATCGGAACAATCGGTTATATGGAAGCTATATTTTATGTTACTCCGATCTGTATGATTTTCATTACACACATCACATTTATAATAAGTACCAACTTTGCAAAATTTTACGTTCCTAGCTTCTTAACTGCAAAATTTATAGCCCAAAACCCATTTATCGGAACTATCGATTATATGGGAGCTATATGTTTTGTTGGTCCGATCTGGGTGATTTTCACTACACAGGTTACAAATATAATATGTACTAAACCTGCAAAATTTCGCTCTCCTAGCTTTTTGATTGCAAGAGTTATAGGCCAAAACCCATTTATCGGAATAATCGATTGTATGGGAGCTATGCGTTGTATTGGTCCGATCTTATTGGTTTCGACAAATGATTAATGTAATACAAAATGGCGGCTGAAAGGTATAAAAAGCAAATCCGAAAACTAGTGTCAAAAAATTGAAAGAGAATTACTGAAACAACAACAAAAAAACAAAAATTATTAATGCAAAAAATTGAGAAGCAAAATTTTAAAGGTGCCATGTTGTTGTTGTTGTTTTAACAACAAAATCACTCCCCGAAGGTTTTGGGGAGTGTTGTCGAAATAACAGTCCTTGGCCGGATATGAATCCGGTACGCTCCGGTACTCCCTTGCGGTACTGCCCGACTGTCGTGGGAGCGATTTGGTATGACCAGTGCAACCTTCTAGGTCATGGCATCGCTCCTTCCGAAAGGAAAGAGAAGATGGGTACTGAGAGATGGGAGGCATCATATCAGTAGATCAACCATCGAGTTGCACATCATTACCTTTGTGCATATTCGTCGCCTCTTACGACCGATATGCCTACCGCGGGCATATTCTAAGCCCCAACCCGCAGGGGTAGTAAAGGTGCCATAGTCAGTATAGGCGAACAACAAATACAAACGTAAATAAAGATGAAATAATCGATGTTTACCAAAGTGGAAACAAGAAATTCAAAACATTAAATTAAACTCCGGAGATTTAAAAAGAAATGTACGGATTCCAGAAAGCTTGGTGAAAATAATGATGTCAACAAAATTATCCCTAACACCGACGATAAATTTCAACCACCTGTTGGAAAAGGAAATCAGAGAATTGATGAAAAAAAACGAAACAAGAAGCAAAAAATAAGAATTATCAATACGTATGGACCAGAGGTGCCAGAGTATTAGCTAGAAAGGATGAAAATGCTGCAATAGTTAAAATAGATTCTTTGGATGATCTTAGCAAGCTAAGATAGAGTAAAAAACAAAAGTATATGTTTATCTTTTCTTATGGATTGTTTTGATAATGAAATAATTAAGAAAAATATGCAATATAAATGCAAGGAGTTCTTCTTCTTTCTTTAAATGGCCATCCAACCGCCAGTGCGATTTTGACTGTCATTTCTTCGTTGCGCCAACTGGAGCCAACTGGTGACCCCAGGCGATCGCAGGTCGGTCTCCACTTGGGCCTTCCATCGGAGTGGTGGTCTTCCTCTTCCTCTGCTTCCACCGGTGGGTGCCGATAAGTATACCTTTTGGGCTGGAGCGTCTTTGTTCATTCGCACGACGTGGCCTAGCCAGCGAAGCCGCTGTGTTTTAATCCGTTGTACTATGTCGACGTTTGCGTAAAGCTCATACAACTCATCATTAAACCTTCTTCGGTACTCGCCGTCGCCAACTCGTAGAGGCCCACAAATCTTTCGCAGAACTTTTCTCTCAAATACTCCCAATGCCGCCTCGTCAGATGTTGTTAGTGTCCACACCTCTGCACCATATAGCAGGACGGGAGCGATGAGTGACTTGTAGAGTGTGATTTTCGTGCGTCGAGAGAGGACTTTACTTTTCAATTGCCTACTCAGTCCAAAGTAGCATTTATTTGCAAGAGCAATTCTTCGTTGGATTTCTAGGCTGACATTATAGTTGGAGTTAATGCTGGATCCAACGTAAACGAAGTCCTTCACTATTTCGAACGTTTTGATGCCAGCAGTGGCGTGGGTGCCAAGGCGCGAATGCGCTGACTCTTTGCTTGATGACAGCTTGTACTTCGCTTTGCCCTCGTTCACCATCAAACCCATTTTTTCCGCTTCATTTTCTAGTTTGGAGTAGGCAGAGGTTACGGCGCATATGCCAACAGTTGCACGCTTTTATAGAATATTGTCCCAGTGCGGTTAAGCTCTGCAGATTGTACATCAAATTAAAGTAATCGCATGACAGGGGGTCACCTTGTCTAAAACGTCGTTTAGTTTCAAACGGCTCGGAGAGGTCCTTCCCAAATCTGACTGAGCTGGTGGTGTTGCTCAATGTCGTTTTGCATAGCCGTTTTGTGGAGAACCCAAATTCAGACATACCGGCATATAGGCAGCTCCTTTTCTCACGGGTTTTCTCCAGGATTTGGCGTATTGTAAAAATCTGGTCGATGGTACATTTTCCAGGTCTGAAGCCACACTGATAAGGTCCAATCAGTCTGTTCACGTCAGGCTTCAATCGTTCGCACAATACGCTTGACAAGACCTTATATGCGATATTCAAAAGGCTGATTCCGCGATAGTTGGTGCAGTTTGCAGGATCACCTTTCTTGTGGATTGGGCAGAGAACATTTAGATTACAATCTTCGGGCATTCATTCATCCGACCATATTCTGCACAGAAGCTGGTGCATGCGCCTTACCAGCTCCTCGCCGCCATGCTTGAATAGCTCAGCGGGCAAGCCATCAGCGCCAACTGCTTTATTGTTTTCCAACCGAAATATTGCTATTCGCACCTCATTATAGTCGGGTTGTGGGACGTCAATTTCGTTATCTTGGATCGTGGGTTCGGGTTCGAGCTTTTCGCTGGATTCTTGCTGAATTTCACCATTTAAAAGGGCAGAGAAGTGATCCCTCCATATCTCTAGTCTTCCCTGAACATCAGTCACCAGGTCGCCGTTCTCGAGTGCTCCTGTGAAGTGCTCCCACTGCTCATGCATTCCACTGGGTTGAAGTATGCTCTCAGAGAGCAGGTGTGATAGGGGGTCTGACATCTGACATTCCAGGTGCATGCCCTTAACTCGTAGTCCTTACTTCGTTTGCGGGTGTCGTCATCTAAAAAGGGGGTTCTAATATTCAAGGCTTTTTTGTTGGATTTCATTGATACGTTGTCTTACGTGATTTGTCCCAAACCCAACACAGAACCTGTCCCCGGGAGAAAAAAGTTAGTTAAAGTAATTTTACAGAAGAAGAAATTGGTGAAAGTTGCAAAAAGTAAGTCCGGCACTTTGAAGTGCACTTGGAGCTTTCCGAAATTACAAAGTTGCGTAGCATATGTTAGTTTGGCATTATTCAAAAAATTGCACTAATAAAAAACTTTTCATTTTGTGAAAACAGTGAGCAGTTTCAATTAACAAGTGCTATTCAGGACCTGGTTAATTAAGTTTTAATGGATCAGAATTATAATTAATCAAAATATGTTTTAATCGGTTCACCGCACATCCCTAATTTGTACCAGTACAATTGATGTCGTGGCCAAATGATGCTAAGGTTGTGTCAAGTGACCAGCTGACTTCAGCTGTGGAGGGAATGTATTGCTTCTACGGATATTCAGAATTCATTAGAAGCTCTTGCCATTTGAAAATAGATGCTCTTCCAAATGTTTATCAAGTGTTTCGTATCAATGCCGCTTTACCTGTTACGAGTACAACAGCAACAAATGAACATTCTTTTTCGACGCTGCGACGATTAAAATCTTACTTGAGGTCAACAATGAAAGCTGATCGTCTTAATGGACTCGCGTCCTTGAATATACATCGCAATGTGTATAGGGACATAAATTCAGTATTGACAGAATTATTTTCCGTGCCTCGAAGAGTCGCAATGTTAAATGGATTTAGCATGTATTCATAAAAGTGGGAATAATATGCCACCATATCATCAATTCTCTATCACAGAAAAATATGCACAACTACAAAAATTTTCTTGGGTATAATTTTAGGCATCAGAGTATGTAGTTTCAGAAAAGTTGGAGAACATTTAAATTTATGATGTATGGGTCTGGGTATCTGTTTCAACAAACATGTTTATCTTAGCGAAAAATATATGTGAATGTAAATCAAAATTTAAAACCCCCCCGAGGCTAATTCCTGCTCACGGCCCTGACTGGTAAGGACCAATCCCGTTCGCCACCCGTTCAACAACAGCTGAGTCAAAATCTGGCAACTGTGCAAACGTTTTTTCGATGTGCGAGCTTTTTTTGCGCAATAATTTTTTTTCGGTTAACCATCAAAAAAAAAAGACAGCTATTTTTTTATTTTTCGAAATTCAAATTATTTTCTAAGTTATGGGTATTCGAAATTTTTCGAAGGCCTTTGGATTTTATTTATTTACTCGCAATCGGTTTAACCGATTTTGCTCATATTTGGTACAGTTAAAGAGGATGACTAAGTCTCCTCAAAAAAATTTTTTTTTACAATAAATAATTAAAAAAAAAGGTTATTAGCCATTGTTTTAAACAACTAAAAAAAAAAAACTTCTCAATCGCTTTCAATTGTGTTACTAGTCTTATTTTATTGTGTAATTCATAACAAAAAATAATCTAAAAAAAAAAGTGGTAGTTTACCATACAACGAAAGTTACAGGCATTTTTCTGCACGCGCATCGTATTTTTCGTATGTAATGGTCATGCGTCGTCGCTACCATGCCCTATGCTGGCCTTACAAGCGCATCAAAATCCATGTCGATTGCGAGTAAATAAATAAAATCCGAAGGCCTTCGAAAAATTTCGAATACCCATAACTTAGAAAATAATTCGAATTTCGAAAAATAAAAAAATAGCTGTCTTTTTTTTTTTGATGGTTAACCGAAAAAAAATTATTGCGCAAAAAAAGCTCGCACATCGAAAAAACGTTTGCACAGTTGGCAGATTTTGACTCAGCTGTGCAACACGATGACGTTATATATTACTTTTGTAATAAGTACATATGGCTGATTCCTTGGAAACTGATATATTTGTGTTCACCGACTTTAATGTCAACAATTTATAACAAACCGAAATTTTTCTAAATAAACTGATATGCAGTCTTATTAATCTCATCGAGTAATATAAATCAAGTGCAAAATTTAATTTTTTAATACCATGGACTACTTTAAGACACACAAAAAAGAAAAAAAAAGTAACAATTTATGGTGTCCCTTTGCTGAGGTCATGTACTTTTATTGGCATTATATGCTATAAATTGTGATCAAAACAAAATTTGCATGAAGAAGCTTTAAAAGAGGATAAAGAGCGTAACAATATGCCGCAATTGTTTTAAAAATAATAATAACTTTGTTCTCCAGTTTTGTAAAAAATCAAAAAATGGTGGTCACAGTCGGCGTGTGCGAATATTAATTAACATATAATATTAATTTTTTTTGACACATGTTCAGTCTAATGTCAGCATTTACCTGTGCTAGAGCAGCTCCTATTTTGAAGACGGGTTGGGAAGATTTTGCGTTTAATATATGTGTCACACTTTCTCATGTCACAACTTTACCACAGCTTTTCTTCTAAACTAGGTGTAATTTTTCCTTGAAAATTAGAACACGCTTGGTGGCATACATCTAATTTCTATCGGAAGTCCAAAAATATTAAGCCATATTAAAATGAGAATAGATTAAACATGAAGTGTCACAACCCTAAAATGTCACACCTTTTTTTCTTCTGGTTTTGATACAGGAATAACTATTATTTAGTGTTAATACATGAATAAACTGATTTTGGAGCATATTGTTCACATATGAGCCCTCTAAAGCACAAGTGGTATAACTCCACTTTTTCTTCTATCGAGATATTAAAGGGTTTGCTAAAAGTTGTATATAAAAATCAGTATTGAACTTTTGGACTACTTTTTTCAATAAAACTTCAGAAAAAGGTCTTCTTTAACTTAAATTGATGTTTTTCAAACTTTCTGTCCATTAACTCTTGTTTTATCGAGCACCGAAAATTAATTATACCACTTGTGCTGTAAACGATTTTAAGATTTCATTTAACTTAAACATAGTTTGAAATCTGTTTCGTTTTCTAATTGCAAACCTTTCTACCGATTTTAATGAAATTTTGAAACATTAACTCTCTAGATGCTCGGCATGATTCTAGGTTAAAAAAAGTTTAAAAATTATACGAGATTTCGAGATATCGGTCAAAATGTGAGACGGGGTTACCTTAGAAGGTCTTTATGCGATATGGGTATCAAATTAAAGGGGTTGCTTGGGGTTTTAAAAAGGAGCGGTTTTCAGGTACATAGGTGAGTCCACTCCGAAAATATTGACCAAAACGTGGACCAGGAGTGACCCCAAAGGTAATTTCTGCTTTTTATGAGGATGCTATGGGAACTAGAAGCTACCACGTTATTGCATTAAATAGAATACATTTAAAAAAAAAAAAAAGTGGAGTTATACCACTTGTGCTTTAAAGGGCTCATATATATACAGCCCACCGTTAAAAAAAACACAAAAAAATACAATAATTCTTGGTTCAATCTCCACAAAATATATATGTGTTCTCATAAGGGGTTAATAGTTTAAATATGAAACTGAATAATTCACTTGCGTTTAAAGCAGTTTATGAAATGGTTGTAGCAAAACTATATATTTTCGATATTTAGAATGCATTTTTTCGATATTTGAATAAGTATGGGTACAGTGGGCGTTAATGGGTTAAGTTGTAGCGCAATGCGAAACAGGGGCTATTTCTTATACCCCATTTACACTGTATACACTTTCAAAAGTCATTTTTCGTAACATTGACATTTCACAAAAAGTCGATGTGAATTATATCAGTTTCCATGGAATCAGCCATATATACTCTGTTATTAATTAGTAAACTAGTGATGTGCTTACAGTCGCATTCCCTTTACCAAATAAATAAATAAATGTAAAGGGGTAAACAGCTCTTCCATATCTCTTCTCTACATATAATAATATTGTAACAGGTCGATGTCTGTACATGGCAGATATCAACAAAAAATTGATTGGGGGAAGCATTATTAAACGAGTAAAATCCAAATCAACCATTTTTTAAATTTTTGTGTGTCTGTCTGTTTGTTTGTGGCCGTATCACTCTGAAGGTACTGAATGGAAATTAATGAAACTTTTTTCATTGGATTGTTAGACTCTCAACCTAAAGTTTAAGATATTAGTTTTTGCGATATCTCAATCGGTTTTGGAGTTATCGCTCAATATGTGGACCAGGGGTGAACAAAAATGTCTTAGTAAAATATGGGTATCAAACGAATGGTGCCAATGGGTACTGTTATATGCGATGCGCTTAATTTAAATATCTCAAATGGTTTCAATTATATATCTTCAAAAATTTCGGACGGAAAAAGAGAAGGGTGGGTAGATGCCATGTACAGACATCGACCTGTTACAATTTTATTATATGTAGAGATATGTATGTATTTGAAATTTCGAAACCTGGCCCAAATGTATTTTTTAATTGTTGTTGTAAACTATACAATCAAGTTATAGAAAGAAAGTCGAACGTCGAAAAAGTGCGTATAGGCTATAATGATTAAAATCGGACTCAGTCTGTTATAAGTTCTGATACGCAGCGAAGCAAGCGGGCCTTACTACTAAACAATATAATATGAAAAGTATGATAAAAGGAACAACCAAAGTGGAGATGCTTGTGATAAAAAAAACTGTGTGAGTTCTAATGTAAACAAGCTCGTACTAAATGTAAGTAAAGTAAATTAATGTAGTCAAATGTTTTAAAACTAAGTGTAATTCTTAGTTATTGCTTCAAAAAAAAAAAACAGATTTCCCTGAAGACTCAAAAATGCGTAGGAAAAAATGTAATGTGTTTTCATTTAATGTGTTTTCATTTAATCCAAAACTGCCGAAGCAGCACAACCTATCAAAAAAAATATCATTAAAAACTAGGCCAAATCTCATATGAAAAATACATTTGCGCCACTTTCTCGAAATTCGAATTTTTCTCAAAACCTATTTTCGAAGATCATCCCTCGTTTTGGCAAAATTCTTGCGAGGGATCAGTCCCATTTTACTCATTCTTATCTTCTACCAAATTGCGTTTTTCTTTTCATTTATATGTTTTTTTGTAAAAATTTTTCGCAAATATTTTAACATTTTAGACTATTTCATAGCTGTTTTTATTCTTATTAACACTGCTTATCCCTGGGATCTTAAATATCATGATGGGACATACCATGAGCGTGGCTCAATCTATAATCATATAAGAAAATTTGCATATATTTTTTTATTTATTATGGAGAAACCCCCGTTAATTGGCACAGGTTGAAAAACTCTATATACTAGTACAGATTCGTTTTAAATATACATATTGTAATTTAAAAAAGTCTTTTTGATCATTATTTTACAAATCGTACACCTTTTGCTATTTCACTATTTTGATTCCACTCTTTTTAAGTTGCTTGCACAAAATTGATAAATACCTATATCAAGATTTTGTTCAAAATTTTTTTTGTCCTAGTTCTTTATATGCCAAGTAGCCCGTTTTATTTTTTATATTTTATATTTGTTTTTATATTTTCCAAAGAACTAATTTTTAGTAAATATTACTAATATTCAAAATTTTCACACAGTGCAATTATTTTGGATTTTGTTCTTGTTATCACAACCATTTTAGGCTTAGTAACGAAATACATTTCTACCACACTTATAGAAGAGTAAAGCCATGTACACTTCACGACGAAATTTTGTTTTTTTTTTCGAAACCTCACCGATTTTGAATTTTTTTATTCCATTAGATAGTGGGCTAGACCCAACCCCCGTGTTATAAATATTTCGTCCAAATTCATTTATTTGTTTAAGTTATTGAGTGTTGAATTTTTGATAATTTTTTAATATGATAATATTGAAAACTTATTTTCTCATGAACTACTGCAGATAAATCCATGATTTTTTTTTTACTTACAGATAACTGTTTTTACTTTGTTATAAGTAATTTTATGCGATTTAATTGTTTAATAAATGATATTTAAACAATTATTTTTTTAAATAATAAAATTTTTTTTACATTCTGCACGCTCAAAAAAATTGAAAAATATGTCAAATAACGCGAAAAATTGTCACCTTCAATAATCAAAATTTTTTTGTTCTTTCAAACCATTACAAAGATATTGCAAAATTATTCCATGTGAGTGGAAAATTATAAGTTCTTGAGTAGATATCAAGTGGTAAAAATGGAAAGTTTAAAATATGTATTTATTAGCGGTGCGCGCAAAAATAGTAAGCTTGTATATATAGAAAGCGAAAACTATGTGGCCCATGCTTTGAAAAGATTGCAGAAAAACATAGCAAAAGCGAGATTCTAACTTTATGCCCTTTTTGCCGACAAGTGGTTGAAACATCGGATCAATTTTTCATATAATTTAAAATTTATGTAATTTAAAATTAATTATATTCCTTTAAATTTCTTTAAGGATATCTGATATATATTTTTTTTTTCAATGCCATTTCTCAAAACATATCAATTATAAATTTATATATTATATTTGCTTACTGTTTCTGGCAAAAAACTTGAAAATAAATCTTGTAATAAAAGTATTGAACAGGCTTGAGTTTTTTTCTAATTTTTCAGATCAAAGGTGTCAAAAACCCAATTGGGAGTATGACACTCCACTGCAGCGTCATATTCCCAAGTAAAAAAATTTCGATTATGACACTGCGGGGGGTGTGTCATAGTCCCAATTTTTTTACTTGGGATTTTGCCACTTGGGATTTTGTCATGGCACCGTTCCGATATTAGTTGTAAAATTTTATTTTTATAATTTAGGATACCCAAATTCCTTTGGTGGAGGTTAGATAATTGATTTTGAATTTGGGGTATTGTAGTTGTACTTTTGTATTTATTTTTAAGGGATGTACTTAACTCTTGAAAAGTTTTTGGGATCGATATTGCGGTGATATTTGTCTTTACCGTTTGACTTAGCTTTACGTAAATTACAAAATCAATCAATGCCGGTTTTGCAGTGTTTTCCAAGTACAATAATTTTCAGAAATGCATCTAACTCTTTATAATTTCCTGAAAAGTTAGGAATTGACTTTGAAGCTAATTGTAGATTAAATTGTGACATTGTTACTAATTGAATTTCTGGATTGTGGTTAAAAATGGTGCCATGACAAAATCCCAAGTGGCATATTCCCAAGTAAAAAAATTGGGATTATGACACTGCAGGGGGTGTGTCATAATCCCAATTTTTTTACTTGGGAATATGACGCTGCAGGGGGTGTGTCATAATCCCAATTGGGTTTTTGACACCTTTGAGCTGAAAAATTATAAGGACATCACCGTGGCGGTAGCCACGGCTATGGCACACACCCGGAGTTGGAATGGCGTAGCCCAGGGTTATTTTTTGAAGCGCGGCCGAAGGCCGCCTACGCGGAAAGGTGTTCTGCACATAAAAAACGTGGATCAGGCCTCCGTAACAATAATCCGAAGGGGGAAAAGCAATATTTTGTTTCTGTGAAAAACCGAAAATTGGGATTTTGTCTCATTTTTATTTGGGATTATGACACCCAGTCTACAGTGTCAAAGTCCCAATGACATGTCACCGTTAAAAATTTCTGCTGGCAGTTCGATATTTTGTTCAATGGTTCTCATATTCGCATTTTGATGTAATTTTTAATATTTTGTCTCTTTTGTGCCAGAATATGTCCAATACAATTCCATTGTGCTCTTTGGTGAGATTTTCAAAATGTGCATTGGAAATACTCCTTATGGCTTCTAATTCAGTAAAAAGGATTTAAAAGTGTTTAAGGAATGTTTCTTCTTTTTACTGCTTTATTCAGGCACTTATAAGACTTATTGAACGTCCCTTCTGAAATTTTTATCTTTTCCTCCACTTTCTGCCAGTTACTCATTGTTTAAATTTGTTAATTTTTAATGTTTTGGCTTATTGCCTTCTTCAATTGGCTCCTATATATTTTATGGATTTTTAAAATTAAATTAAAAATCAAAGCTGTTGTTATTATTATTTACAGTGTCTCTACAAGGCTGGTGGAACCATTTTGTCTGTTTTCTAGTACAACACATTGGCCTAGGGGTCACTTATTTTCGATTTCTGAGAGCCCATGTCAAATTCTAGAAAGTTTTAGTTTTACGTTATATTTAAAAATTTTTTTTTTTGTGCATTTATTTTATTTATACTATTTTTTTATACCTTAACATCTTAAGCTTCTTAATAATACATATTTTGTTCTCTTTTCTATATTCTAAATTGACTTCGTTATACAGAATGGCTTTTGCCTGTCGTTCCTTGAATTACCTTCCACTTCGGCGCTTCTTTTTTTACTTTGTTACTTCTGTTTTTTCTTTCGGCCTTTTGTATTCAGACTGCCTTGCCTTGTACTCTTCTATGGTCAACCTTTTTGGGAATTCTTTTATTGGTGTAGGTAGGTAGGTTGGATATGCTTCTGATGGCTCATTTGTTGGTTCGGGCACATAAGGTTCCGTGTATCTTAGGAAAATTTCATCGAACTCAGCCTGGCTGATGACTTCTTCGCTATTCATCTGGATCTTGAATTAAAAGGGATTGCCACAGGATTGGTCTAATCAGAAATTCCACTGGTCGTGTGGTCAATGTTTTTTTTTTATCATTGATTTGGCAGGATTGCCATGTGGTGGTCCTAAAGGGGTCAATGCGTATTTCTATATTTTAAGGGAGATCTCTCTGATTGTAAAGGCCGGAGAGATTCAGCCGATGAAACAGGCTATCGGGGAGACAGCCGGAAAAAGTTCGAGAAACAATTTGGTGACCGCATCAGTTTACATTAAAGTCTGAATCTTTATTCACAAATCTTACTCTATTTATACACAAATTTGTCATAGAAAATGATTTGCAAGACTGCTCCTCTTTCTCGACTTCTATGAAGCTGAATTCAACTTCAGGAAAAGTCTATTCCATACTAGTATTCAACTAGTAGACATTCCCACAACAGCCGGTTCTTCATTCCTACAACAGCCGGTTCTACGTACCGGAATGACCCGGGTTTTACCCGGCCAAGGCCTGTTATTTCAGTGTAACCCTGTCCAATTTGTCCAGTACCACCCCTAAATTGTCATCCTCGGAGCAATCCCTTGCAGCAGGGTTGCTCCAATGTTGCCTGGTATCGATTCCAACCCCGGACCAAGAGACTGGATCTGTTGCATTTGTTGGAAGAAAATATATGTCAAACGTTCACATTCCGTCCAATGCAGTAAATGCAAGAGATGGTTGCATAGATCTGGATGCTCAGGGCTTAACCCTGACATCCCCAGAACCCGTACTTTTTTCAGTACTTTTGAGGCACCTTGTTGTTCGCGAGCAAGGGCGTCCCGCGGTTCTCGTCGCTCCGGCGCACACACACCGCACCTACCATTATCAAATGGCCACAACAGTGGCCCGGTCTCCACGACCAGCAGCCTTGCTGCACCCGCCTCACCTCAGTCCCCACTCTCGTCCCTCCCTACTTCCGGCATGCACGTGGGTCAGGAACATAACCTCCTAGTACCTTTCACCACGTGCACTGTTTGTCGGCAAAGACTATATACGCCTGCGGCATCGGTTAAGTGCAATAACTGCCTTGGCCTGTGCCACATCCATATGTGCTCCGGACTTGCAAACAGGAACCTTTGGACGGATGCATTTATAGCCCCTTGCTGCAGTATTCAGCCGCCCTCCACGCCACACAACATCGGCCAAGGCACGCTGAATCCTAGACTGCGTCACAGCTTGGGACTAAGCCTACCTCCATCTAGGCAACCACATCCGTCCCTTACCCCCAGCATGCCTTCACCCTCCCTCCCGACACACTTCAAAATCCTACAGCTGAACTGCAACGGATAAGCTGGAAAGATCGCGGAGATAACAGACTTTATGAAGTCGAACAACATTAAACTGGCCGCAATTCAGGAGACCAAACTGAACGCTAACTCGGACTTACGTACTCGAGATGGGTACAATGTGCATAGGAAAAACCGTCCCAGCGGTCATGGGGCGCCCTCGCATTCATCACACACCATACTGTACAGTATAACCTATTTGCCCCGGACGTTGACCCCAGGGACTCTACCCTTAAATGCCATGGTATAGCAGTGCGGACAGGCGACATCGACCTGCGAGTGATAAATATATATATTCCCCCTGTTCCGTGCTGTCCCCGCGATTATCAACCTGATATTAGTGCGTTGCTAAGGGGCGATAACTGCCTCGTCCTAGGTGATTTCAACGCACATCACGATCTCTGGCACTCCATCTTGCCAGCAGATAGCAGAGGGCACGCACTCGCGGAGCAAATAGACAACTCGGCATTCTGTACATTGAATGGAGATGCCCCCACTAGGGTGGCAGGTAACTGCCACAGCTCGCCAGACTCCATTTCAAGTGCGGGCCTTATCAACCACGTTAACTGGCAAACTATGCTTACACTGGCACCAGACCACCTACCCATCCTACTAAACATCGAACGACCGTCCGACTTCATAACGACAGAAGAACGAACGTACATCAACTTTAGTAAAGCGGACTGGGACCGCTTCACGGACTTTACAGAGCACTCCTTCGCTGACCTACCCACACCGACGGACGTATGCCAAGGTGAGAAAGAGTTTCGCAAAGTCATCGATTCAGCCTCCGGCCGCTTCATTCCTGCTGGCAGAATCCCGGAAATTCGACCGAATTTCCCTGCGGAAGCAGCGGCAATGGCAAGAGAACGTGACCAAGTGAGACTCTTGACCGCCGCAGATCCAAGAATAAAGGATCTCAACGCAGAAATCCGTCGGACGGTCAATGACCACTAATTGAAAAAGTGGAAAGAACACCTAGAGTCATGCAACCTCTCCGGCGGTGTCGGCAAACTATGGTCGACAGTCAAGTCCCTATCCAACCCGACCAAATACAATGACAAGGTCGCCATTGCTTTCGTCGATAGCGTCAAATCGGACCCCAGGAAATGCGCGAGCGCATTCTGCCGGCAATTTATACTGCATTCTCCTGCGGATAGGGCTAAGAGAAAAAATATTCGACGTGCGCACAAACACAAACACACAGCCGCCCCCATTGTCGTCTCCGCTGCAGAGGTTAAGGAAGCCATGAGGAAAGCGAAACCATCTAGATCACTCGGACCCGACGGAATTGCCATGAAGATGCTGAAACACCTCGGCCACGAGGGGCACAAGTACTTGGCGGCTCTATTCAACCTCTCACTGACCACCTTCGTTATACCAGATATCTGGAAACACGCGACTGAGGTCCCCCGCCTAAAACCTGGGAAACCGGCGAATCAAGGAGATTCTTATAGTCCGATATTTCTCCTCTCGCCGGTAGTGAAGTTGTTAGAGGCTATCTTGCTCCCATACTATATTGCAGCTGGCCAATCATCAACATGGCTTCCGTAAAAATCACAGCACAACATCTGCATTGAATGGCATCACGACGCAGATTAACCAGCACCAACCAAACCACAGGACGGTTCTCGTGTCTCCAATGTCTCTTGCTACGGGCTGGTATCGAATCCAACCCCGGACCGAGAGACTGGATCTGCTGCGTCTGCTGGAAGAAAATATATGTTAAACGTTCACATTCCGTTCAATGCAGTAAATGCAAGAGATGGTTGCATAGATCTGGATGCTCAGGGCTTAACCCTGCCATCCCCAGAACCCGTACTTTTTTCAGTACTTTTGAGGCACCATGTTGTTCGCGCACACGCGCGTCCCGCGGTTCTCGTCGCTCCGGCGCACACACACCGCACCTACCATCATCAAATGGTCACGACAGTGGCCCGGTCTTCACGACCTGCAGCCTTGCTGCTCCCGCCTCACCTCAGTCCTCACTCTCGTCCCCCCCTACTTCCAGCATGCACGTGGGTCAGGAACATAACCTCCTCGTACCTTTCACCACGTGCACTGTTTGTCGGCAAAGACTATATACGCCTGCGGCATCGGTTAAGTGCAATAACTGCCTTGGCCTGTGCCACATCCATATGTGCTCCGGGCTTGCAAACAGGAACCTTTGGACGGATGCATTTATAGCCCCTTGCTGCAGTATTCAGCCGCCCTCCACGCCACACAACATCGGCCAAGACGCGCTGAACCCTAGACTGCGTCACAGCTTGGGACTATGCCCACCTCCACCTAGGCAACCGCATCCGTCCCTTACCCCTAGCATGCCTCCACCCTCCCTCCCGACACACTTCAAAATCCTACAGCTGAACTGCAACGGGTTAGCTGGTAAGATCGCGGAGATAACAGACTTTATGAAGTCGAACAACATTAAACTGGCCGCCATTCAGGAGACCAAACTGAATGCTAACTCGGACTTACGTACTCGTTATGGGTACAATGTACATAGGAAAGACCGTCCCAGCGGTCATGGGGGCGGCCTCGCATTCATTACACACTATACTGTACAATATAATCTGTTTGCCCCTGACGTTGACCCCAGGGACTCTACCCTTGAATGCCAGGGCATAGCAGTCCGGACAGGCGACGTCGACCTGCGAGTGTTAAATATTTACATTCCCCCTGTTACGTGCTGTCCCGTGATTATCGCCCTGATATTAGTGCGTTGCTAAGGGGCGATAACTGCCTCATCTTATGTGATTTCAACGCACATCACGATCTCTGGCACTCCAACTTTAAATTTAAATTGAGTTTTTAAATTGAGTTTTATAGACTTAAGGTATAAACTCTATACTATAAACAATAAAATCGCTAAGCAAACTATGTCGGAAGATAGTTCGCTGTCATCAGTAAGGCAAATAACAATAAGATTATACACAGGAAAACCGATGAAGAGTTTCGTCCACGTGCATTATGTATAGTCAGTCATTCAATAACATATTTTAGTAGTTAACATAAAAATATTCAATTTAATTTTAGCATGTTGTTGTTGTAACGCTAGCATTTATGGTCATGGTTAAGACCTCTTGACATCAACTCCCAATAAACTTCGTCTATTATTGATATACAGAAATACAATGTTAATAATAATGGTGCTTGGTGGGGGTGGCTTTTGAATTATATCTAATGTAAATAAGTAATTAATAAGTGTTATCAAATAAACTTACAATTATATCGATGTATCGGGATAGCATCTTTAAAATAAACATATAATCATTTTTAAATACAAAAAATATATATGCCATTGTTTTAGAAGTTTACGAGATTTGTATCTTTGAATGAATGTATTACACTACCTAAGGTGTTTTTTGCATACTGCATACAGTAATATAAATATATGTAATATATATGCTTAATCCATAGCTTAAAATATCGATAATGCCCCTTTTATATACTGAACTATGTATGTATAAGTGTGTTAGAGAATGGACAGGTAGGCCGTTTCGTGTTACTAATTTATGGAGTTCTTCTATATTGAGCTTGTTATATGTACCTTTTTAATTGTTATCACTCATCAAGTGTTAACTTTTAGCGTCTGAAATTGTTACCCATTGGCGCATTTTGTACTCCATTGCGTTGATTATTTGATCCATAGCCATTGTAACCTTGTTGTTGGTGTGGAGACTGTTGATTTCCGTAATTAGAATTTTGTGGTCCTCCATATGGATGCATACGATTTGAATCAGGTTGATTCGGTTTTGTTGGGCCACCACCATAACTTTGCTGATAACCTGTGCCAAAGTTTGCTTCTGGTGGTCCAGATTGCGGGGGTCCACTTGGTGCTGCATTCCAGTTGGCTGGTGGCCCATTTGGACCACTTGGAGTAACTTGTTGTGGTGGGCCAGCAACGATAGGGGCATTGTTTTGAGGCCACTGATTTTGTGGATACCAGCTGTTTGGTGCCGGTGCAGGAGGTTGCGCATTCCAGCCATTCCAACCGTTTGGTGGCATTGCTTGTTGTGGTGGATATACGACATTTTGTTGTGGTGGCATTGGATATTGTGGTGGTCCCCAATAATTATAAGGAGGTTGTGGATACGGTGCAGGTGGACCTTGTGGATAAGGTGCCATTGGTGGTTGTTGCCCAGGATATGCATTAGCTGGTGGCATTGCTCCATTCGCTTGATTATTAATCATATTATTATCTGCTGGGTTGGGTTTAGTATATACAGATTTTTTAACATCAACGACGACATATTTAATTGTATGAACTCTTTGCAATATAGCTTTATCTACGGAGTCGTAATCATCGTACTCAACATAACCAAATCCTCGACGTCTTCCAGTTGCTCTATCTTCCAGTTGCTCTATCTGCAGCAGATAGCAGAGGGCACGCACTCGCAGAGCAAATAGATAATTCGACATTCTGTACATTGAATGGAGATGCCCCCACTAGGGTGGCAGGTAACTGCCGCAGTTCGCCAGACATCTCCATTTCAAGTGCGGGCCTTATCAACCACGTTAACTGGCAACCTATGCTTACACTGGCATCTGACCACCTACCCATCCTACTAGACATCGAACGACCGTCCGACTTCATAACGACAGAAAAACGAACGTACATCAACTTTAGTAAAGCGGACTGGGACCGCTTCACGGACTTTACAGAGCACTCCTTCGCTGACCTACCCACACCGACGGACGTATGCAAAGGTGAGAAAGAGTTTCGCAAAGTCATCGATTCAGCCTCTGGCCGCTTCATCCCTGCTGGCAGAATCCCGGAAATTCGGCCGAATTTCCCTGCGAAAGCAGCGGCAATGGCAAGTGAACGTGACCAAGTGAGACTCTTGAACCCCGCAGATCCAAGAATAACGGATCTCAACGCAGAAATCCGTCGGACTGTCAATGATCATAAATTGAAGAAGTGGAAAGAACACCTAGAGTCATGCAACCTCTCCGGCGGGGTCGGCAAATTATGGTCGACAGTCAAGGCTCTATCCAACCCGACCAAATACAATGACAAGGTCGCCATTGCTTTCGGCGATAACGTCAAGTCGGACCCCAGGAAGTGCGCGAGCGCATTCTGCCGGCAATTTATACTGCATTCTCCTGCGGATAGAGCTAAGAGAAAAGCCATCCGACGCGCGCACAAACACAAACACACAGCCGCGACCATTGTCGTCTCCGCTGCAGAGGTTAAGGAAGCCATAAGGAAGGCCAAACCTTCAAGATCACTCGGACCCGACGGAATTGCCATGAAGATGCTGAAACACCTAGGCCACGAGGGGCACAAGTACTTGGCGGCTCTATTCAACCTCTCACTGACCACCTTCGTTATACCAGATATCTGGAAACATGCGACTGTGGTCCCCCTCCTAAAACCTGGGAAGCCGGCAAATCAAGGAGACTCTTATCGTCCGATATCTCTCCTTTCGCCGGTAGTGAAGTTGTTAGAAGCTATTCTGCTCCCATATTATACTGCAAACCTGCAGCTGGCCAATCATCAACATGGCTTCCGTAAAAACCATAGCACAACATCAGCTTTGAACGCCATCACGACGCAGATTAACTTCGGTTTGAACCAACACCAACCAAACCACAGGACGGTTCTCGTGGCACTTGACCTGTCGAAAGCCTTCGACACAGTCAACCACGCCACACTCCTTGAAGACCTGGAGGAGACACCGCTCCCTGCCGGCCTAAAAAGGTGGACCGCCAACTACTTGAACGGTCGGCTGGCGTCAGTGCAGTTTCGAAACGAGAGATGTAGACCTAGAAGAATTAGACAAGGGGTTCCGCAGGGTGGTGTTCTTTCACCCCTTCTGTTTAACTTCTACATCTCGAGCCTCCCTCCCCCACCAGAGGGGGTCTCCATCGTTTCGTACGCTGACGACTGCACTGTGATGGCCACGGGCAAAGGACCTTCGACAGACGAACTTTGTACTAGACTGAATGACTACCTGCGCGACCTTTCCTGCTTCTTCACAGAGCGGAACCTGACTCTTTCCCCGACTAAATCTACGGCGACGTTGTTCACCACGTGGACTGCGCAGATGGGGCAGGAGTTGAATGTCCACGTAGATGGTGTTCCACTACCTACTGTCAACCACCCCAAAATTCTAGGGGTTACATTCGACAATAGCCTCACCTTCGCTAATCATGCCACCGCAATAGCTTCAAAGGTACAAAGCCGCAACAAGATCCTCAAGTCACTGGCCGGCAGTACTTGGGGCAAAGACAAAGAAACGTTGCTGGTCACCTATAAGGCTATTGGCCGACCGGTTATTGATTATGCTGCGCCCATATGGTCGCCTAACCTTCACGACACCAACTGGAGGAAATTGCAGGTCTGCCAAAACACCGCCATCAGAACTGCAACGGGTTGTTTGCTTATGTCTCCTGAGTCTCATCTCCACCAGGAGGCTCAATTGCTCAACGTTCGCGAGCATGCGGAACTTTTAAGTAGGCAGTTCCTTCTGAACTGCCACCGTCCCAGTCATCCAAATCGACAGCTATTGGATGAAACTCCGCCCCCTAGAGACATAAGGAAGCATCTCCGGAAGCATTATGATGAGATCCGGCATCACATCTCGTTGCCGTTTGATCTGTTTTTGTTGTTGTAGAACTACGTTGCCTTGCCTAGGTAGTCAGTATCTACCTTACCCAATATTGTCATCAAACTCTTCTAACGGAAGTCCTACAAACCTAGCGGCTTCAACAGGGGAGGACCAGAGGGATATGGGTGTTAGAAGAGTAGGCTCGGTTGAGCAGACAAAAAGATGGTTTGTATTATGGGGGGACAAGCCGCATGCCGGACAAAAATTAGGCAAGTCGGGGTTCAGTCTGGATAGGTAAGAGTTTAACCTATTACAATATCCAGACCTGAGTTGAGCCAGCATCACCCTAGTCTCCCTAGGCAGCTCGCGTTCCTCTTCGGCAACGGGTGGTGTTGTTGCCTGAAGAACGGCGTTCACCGGGAGAGAGCCAACAAAGGAATTTACCGAACATTTCGCTATGCTCTTTAACCGCGAGCATTTTCCCTTCGTTATGAAGGTGATGCTCAGGAGACATAAGAAGACACCCAGTGGCGGTACGAAGGGCGGTGTTTTGGCAGACCTGTAGCCTCGTCCAGTGTGTGTCAGCTAGCCCCGGCGACCATATTGGCGTCGCGTAGCTCAGTACCGGCTGGCCAATTGCTTTATATGTAGCTAGTAACGTTCCTTTGTCTTTACCCCAAGTGCTGCCAGCTAGGGACTTGAGGATTTTGTTACGGCTTTGGACGTTATTGGCAATTGCGGTTAGATGAGCTCCGTATTTGAACATGTTATCAAACGTCACCCCTAAAATTTTGGGGTGTGAGACAGTTGGTAGCTTGACACTATCAACGTAGACGTCTAATTCCATGTTCACTTGCGTTGTCCACGTCGTGAATAGGGTGGCCGCGGACTTATTCGGTGACAATGCCAGGTTTCTCCCGGCGAAGAATTCGGATACGGCTGGGAGGTATGAGTTTATACGAGAGCAGAGTTCTTCAACGGAGGGTCCAGTTGCCAAAATCGTGCAATCGTCGGCGTAAGAGACGATCGAGACACCCTCTGGTGGGAGGGGAAGTTTCGATGTATAAAAGTTAAACAGAAACGGGGATAGGACACCACCCTGTGGCACCCCTTGTTTAACTATTCTGGGTTTTGATCTGGCGCCTCTGAACTCAACCGACGATTGACGACCACTCAGGTAGTTGGCAGTCCAACGTTTAAGACAGGGAGGAAGGGACAAGTCTTCAAGGTCTTTCATTAGTTACGCATGGTTGACCGTGTCAAAAGCTTTGGCCAGGTCAAGCGCAACTGAGTGGTTATGGCGTTCAGCGCGATAGTGGTGCTGTGATTTTTGCGAAATCCATGCTGATGTTCGGCGAGCCGCAGGTTTGCGGTGAAGTGCGGCAACAAGATAGACTCCAACACCTTCACTACTGGCGAGAGGAGAGATATCGGGCGATATGCCTCCTCTACGGCAGCTGGCTTGCCAGGCTTTGGTAGTGGGACCACCTTTCCCTGTCTCCATCTTTCATGAATGACAAAGGTGGACAGGGAAAGGTTGAAAATGTCTAATGCCTTCGTCGCCGAGGTGTTTCAGCATCAGCATGGAAATGCCATCGGGGCCAATATATTTGGTGTTCTTCGATCTCCGAATTGCCTCATGAACTTCTGTTGTAGAGATGGCAATGGGCGCATCGCTGTTTTTGTGTTTATGCGCTTCCCTGGTGGCTCGGCGAATCTCTTTGTTCAACGGAGGATGCATTTCAAAATGTCGGCAGAAGGCGCTAGCGCATCGTGCACTGAACTTTCTCACCGAAGGCGATGGATATTTTGTCGTTAGGTTTAGTCGGGTTAGACAAAGATTTCACCGTCGACCATAATTTGCCAACTCCAGCCGAGAGGTTGCAAGACCTTAGGTGCTCTTCCCACTTAGCGCGTTTGGGTTTATCTACTAAGCGTCTGATTTCCGCATTAAGTCCTTTATTTGAGGATCCGTAGGGTCAAGGCGTCTAATATGGTCAAGTTCATTTCCCAGGGCCGCTGCCTCTGCGGGGAAGAATGGACGCACTTCCTTTATTCTACCTGACGGAATGTGTTAATGGGAGGCTGAAATTAGGGCCATACGAAACGCCTTTTCCCTTTCTCGTACGTCAGACGGGGTGGGGAGAGCATCGAAGGCGCTCTCTCTTGTGGTTAGAAAACCCTCCCAGTCGGCTTTATTGAAGTTAGTGTATGTGCGATTCTCAGCGGTGACAAAGCCGGTAGGGCGATCGATAGAGAGCACTATGGGTAGGTGGTCTGAAGCAAGCGTCAGCATCGGTCGCCATTCAACGCAGTTTATAAGGCCTGCGAAAAGTTATTCGACGTGCGCACAAACATAAACACACAGCCGCGCCCATTGTCGTCTCCGCTGCAGAGGTTAAGGAAGCTATAAGGAAAGCGAAACCATCTAGGTCACTCGGACCCGACGGAATTGCCATGAAGATGCTGGAACACCTCGGCCACGAGGGGCACAAGTACTTGGCGGCTCTATTCAACCTCTCACTGACCACCTTCGTTATACCAGATATCTGGAAACACGCGACTGTGGTCCCCCTCCTAAAACCTGGGAAACCGGCGAATCAAGGAGATTCTTATCGTCCGATATCTCTCCTCTCGCCGGTAGTGAAGTTGTTAGAGGCTATCTTGCTCCCATACTATATTGCAAACCTGCAGCTGGCCAATCATCAACATGGCTTCCGTAAAAATAACAGCACAACATCTGCATTGAATGCCATCACGACGCAGATTAACTTCGGTTTGAACCAACACCAACCAAACCACAGGACGGTTCTCGTGGCACTTGACCTGTCGAAAGCCTTCGACACAGTCAACCACGCCACACTCCTTAAAGACCTGGAGGAGACACCGCTTCCTGCCGGCCTAAAACGATGGACCGCCAACTACCTAAACGGTCGGCTGGCGTCAGTGCAGTTTCGAAACGAGAGATGTAGACCTAGAAGAATTAGACAAGGGGTTCCGCAGGGTGGTGTCCTTTCACCCCTTCTGTTTAACTTTTACATCTCGAGCCTCCCTCCTCCACTAGAGGGGGTTTCCATCGTTTCGTACGCTGACGACTGCACTGTGATGGCCACGGGCAAAGGACCTTCCACGGACGAACTATGTACTAGACTCAACCACTACCTGCGCGATCTTTCCAGCTTCTTCACAGAACGGAACCTGACACTGTCCCTGACTAAATCTACAGCGACATTATTCACTACGTGGAATGCGCAGATGGGGCAGGAGTTGAATGTCCACGTAGATGGTGTTCCACTACCTACAGCCAACCACCCCAAAATTCTAAGGGTTACATTCGACAATAGCCTCACCTTCGCTAATCACGCCACCGCAATAGCTTCAAAGGTACAAATCAGCAACAAGATCCTCAAGTCACTGGCCGGCAGTACTTGGGGCAAAGACAAAGAAACCTTGCTGGTCACCTATAAGGCTATTGGCCGACCGGTTGTTGATTATGCTGCGCCCATATGGTCGCCTAACCTTCACGACACCAACTGGAGGAAATTACAGGTCTGCCAAAACACCGCCATCAGAACCGCGACGGCTGTTTGTTTATGTCTCCTGAGTCTCACCTTCACCAGGAGGCTAAAATGCTCAACGTTCGCGAGCATGCGGAACTTTTAAGTAGGCAGTTCCTTCTGAACTGTTATAGACCCAGTCATCCAAATCGACAGCTATTGGATGAAACTCCGCCCCCCAGAGACATAAGGAAACATCTCCGAAAGCATTATGATGAGATCCGGCATCACATCTCGTTGCCGTTTGATCTGCGGGACTATAGGCGGGCCCTAAAGGACCTCCACACTGAGCCGGTGGATAGATCCCTCAGATTTCGGCCTGTGAACCCCGTTATTGGTGCCCAACCACCCGTTCTTGCTGAGGAAGAACGTGTCCTTCCGAGGGAGACTAGAGTCATGCTGGCACAACTTCGGTCTGGATACTGCAATAGGCTGAACTCCTATTTGTCCAGACTGAACCCCACCATACCGAACACATGCCCTGCATGCGGTATGGTCACCATGACACGCAACATCTCTTTTCGTGTTCTTCCGAACATACTCTTCTAACTCCCCTATCACTTTGGTCCAACCCTGTTGAAACAGCGCGTTTCGATGGACTTCCGTTAGAAGATCCCGATGACAACTAGGAGTGTACTGGCCCTTTGGGCAGGGCGAAGCACTGCTAACAACAACAACAACAGTAGATGACTCGTATGTTCTGGTCGAAATCTGAAAATTTAAATTTCGTATGATGTTAACATTGTAAAAATGCCAATTGCTTATATGAAAATATGACAGTTGGCTGACTAGTTGGGCTTAGTGCACATACTAGTTGTAAAGTAGTTTTCAACTAGTTGGTTTGATTGCAGGGAAACGCTGGCTCAGCTAAAGTATTGACATACTTTAAGCAACGCTATTAGTCAAAGGTGTCAAATGCATTTTTCATATGCGGCTATACAAACAGACATGCATGTAGGTCGTGGCTGTTGCACGCTATGTACATATGTTTGTATGAGTACACTACACATGCCAGATGCGATGTCATTATTCAAAAATTATTAAAAGCTTGTTAAACTGACTGTCAAGCTAAAAGTTCATTATCCGTTATCCCATATTCGTTCAGTTGTTTACACTAGGTGGAATAACAATTCGTTAATAACCGATAAATCAACATTCCAGATATACAAGTAAACTAATTGTTTACTATATGTTGAGCTGTAATAGAGGTGTGTATTAAATCACCAATAATTACGATGTTATCATTTGTAACGCATTGATTACTCAAAATTTCTTTTCCCTGTGAATTAAAATCGGCATAACTCGAGATCGGTAAATGATATATAACACCTATTTTATATTCGGAAATTTTTTTATATTAAATTTATTTTTATAAGATGTTCGATATTCAATTGACCCTGCAAGTAGGCTAGCAGGTATATGGCATGTGATATGAAAGTGTCTTACAGTTTATTAAATTTTACCCCATCGATTCGTGTACGTGTGATTTTCCATTTCTCCCTTGCTCTTGTATTTTTGTGATATATAGTAATATCAGTGTATCTACTTACTCATGCTAGCACTGCAAAAGATTTCATGTACCTAGTAACTATCGGAAACATCTAGCCTAGCTTCCGGATACATTTTCGGTGAGACAGATATCAGTCCTACCCCAAGATTGATATAGACTTACCACACAACTATGGTAGCATTCAGAGTAAAAGGCAATAGAAAAAATTTAAATTTTAATGTTTCGTTGTTTTTGTTGCATTTAAGGTACATTCATTTCTTTCAATATTTAGGCATATATATACCAGTAGCGCGATTCACTAACTTTTTTAACGTAATTTGCCAACGATAAATTAACTTAACAATAATTTTAACAATTTTGCGATTCACTAACTGTTTTAACACAATTTGTCCACGATAAATTAACGTAACAATAATTTTAACAATCTATGCTATTCACTAACTTTTTGTCAACTCTAAATTCTTAACTTATCGTTGTCAATCTGTAAATTGACATTTTATCAGAGATTCTTTTTGCGTTGTTAAAGTTTTGTTTACTTTTGTTTTGTTTGGACAATTTGTGTTATATTTACATATATTGAAGTGAAAAATATGGCTTTTGAGTTCGTAGCCTACAATATGGCACAGAATGCAGCTGTAAGGAGCGTAAGAGTGGATCGAAGGTTACTTAGGGACATAGATGATCCCTTTGACCTAGATCCATCGGAGTTCAGGAAGTTGTATAGGGTGGGTCCTGAAATTGCGGCAGACGTTGCGGAGAGGCTGCAGGACCGGGTGCAAGGACGGAGGATTACTGCAATATCGGCAGAGAAGCAGGTAACTTATATTAACTATAATTAAAATTATGAATTTTATTGAACACACTCCTTTGCAGGTGTGTGTGCATTACGTTTTTATGCTACAGGATGCTACCAACGGCCTTTTGGGGAACAGTGGGGCATCTCTATGAGTCAAACCTCAATAAGCCGGTGCATTCACCGTGTTACCGATGCCATAAGCAACGTAATGCTTTTCGAGGAGATTAAATTCCCTATGTCGCAAGTGGAACGTCAAGCAGCGAAGGAAGTGTTTAGTGCGGCACCGGCTCCATTCGTTGGAGGTACGATAGGCGCAATTGATTGTACGCACATTGCTATATTGGCTCCTAAAGTGCATGAACTCCTTAAACGTTCAAATGGTAAAGTATACCTCTAACAAACATTCTAGCTCTATATAATTTGCCGATTTGTGACCCAAACTTGAAAATATTAAATGTGAATGCCAATATATGGAGCTCATGTGCGGCACGGCAAGTCATGCAAAGGGAGCATGAAAATGGAAACCGCAACATGTTTTTGATTGGTAATATTATTTAACTTTACAATGGATATCCCTTGGAACCGTGGCTTATGACGCCACTACCAAACCAACCAGAGGGTACTGCCAAGTTCTTGTATAACGAGGCGCTATGCAAAGCACGAAATCCAATAGAACGGCTATTTGGGGCTCTTAAAGGTACTTGGCGATGTTTGTCGCGACAACGGGTTCTTTTGTATGAGCCCGGGTTCGCGGGAAGGGTGGTAAACGCGTGCGCCACCTTACATAATATACGTTTAGTCGAGCGATCAGACGAACTTGACAACATCGCTATAGTCTTGGACACGCAGA
The DNA here is from genome assembly GCA_951509765.1 of Sphenella marginata. Lineage (NCBI taxonomy): Eukaryota > Metazoa > Arthropoda > Insecta > Diptera > Tephritidae > Sphenella > Sphenella marginata. Next base: position 40,964,208 of record OX608083.1, read on the forward strand.
GCAATGATATTTACAACGATTCAAGCTCAGTATCTTCCGCAGGAAAACGTGTCCAAGAGAGATTAATTTCAAATTTGTTTACTTGAATTTTTGTAAAAAAATGTTGCTATTTATTTTATTTATTAGTTTATTTTATACAAGTTACATTCCAATTAGAATTAGCAATTGTAGCTATTAGTTTATTAATTCATTAAACAATTAGAAATTGTTCAACTAATTGCCATTAGATAATTGAAATTTTTATTCCAATGGTAAATCTAATTGCAATTAGTTGCCATTAGCAAAAAAAATTTTGGTACCTTTACAATTAGAAATGTAATTGACTTCTGCCTATGCTATTAGATATTCAATTAGCTCGAATTAGAGTAAAAAAGTTTCAGTTATCTAATGGAAATTAGTTGAACAATTTGTATCTTGTATTTTGAATCAGAGAATTTCATTTAAACACGACTTAATGGCCGCCATTGTATATATTTGAGCCATACTAATTAAGTTTGCCAGTTTGTTGTCCTAAGATTACCAAACAAAATATAACGTACTACTTTTATTGATTGAAAACTTCTATTTTTTTTATTTTATTGTGGAATTTGCTTTAAAGATAATAAGGCACATATTCAGACCATTAAAACATTTTTATTAAAAACTACAAGTAAAAGAGAAATCATAAAAAAATACACCTCTTCAACCTAATAATGATAAGAGAAAACATTACATCACCACTTTACTTATACTAATTAAAAAAAAAAAAACAAAACAACTTCATGTGTACATATTAATATTAAAAGCTTTCGTTCTCTTATTATTATTAGCTTGAAAAGGTGTAGAAACTTAAAAAATCTTAAAAACTATCAAAACGATAACATGGAAATCAAAACTTAAAACAATTCAACATTTTATAAGGAAAAATATAAAATGATTAGAAAACTTAAACTAAAAACCATAAAAACGAAAACATGGGAAACAAAACTTAAAACAATTCAACATTTTATAAAGAAAAATATATATATATACTAGAAACTTAAACTAACATTTAAAACAGGTACAAAATTAACAATTCAGTTCATTTCAAATAGTTCAAAAGACTATAAATTCATTTTTAAAAATATCGCTATCATCACATATAAAGCCATCTTCCAGAAACTCTTACTTACTTACTTAAACTTAATACAAAGCAAAAACAAACAATCTAATACAAAGCAAAAGCAAACAATCTAATACAAAGCAAAACAAACAATCTATGATGGTTTTATAGTTGATGTTAACGATACATATATAAACCAAAAAGTAACAATTCTAAGATAAATTAAAGCTTTTAGTACTTAAATTAATTATTTTCTAAAATTGCACCTGACAGCCGGCTGAAAATCTCACTGCAGATTCTCACCGCTTCCCCAAAAAACGTGGTGGCTTTTGAATGACTTTCGGTCGACCTTGCAATATTTTCATTTGACCGGGCAATGTTGTTGATTGCCTCGGCCATCGCAAAGGTCGCCTCAATCCTCCTCTCATCGTTTTCGGCAAGCTTTCTCTGCGTTTTTGCCATCATCTAGAGGATAAGAAATAAATAAGGAAAGTGAAATTTTATAATTATAATCAATTCTATATATTTTTGTCAATTTTAGTATAGTAAGAATATAGTTTATTAAGGTGTTTGGCAATTTTTTTCTTAGAAAATCTTGAAAATCATTTTAACTTTGTATTATTTCTTACCCTCATTGTATCGGCCTGCTTTTCAGCGATCGCCAAAAATCGCTTCTCAGCTGCGCTCTCTGCCACATCGGCATTCTTCCTTTTCGAGCCCCTGCGAGGTGTTGCTGCAGGAGTTCGAGGTGTGGTTGCAGGAGTGACTGATTCGTATCTTCGCCTATCGACAGCAGATGGTGTAGCTGGTGGGTCTCGAACCTCGGAGAGAAAAATTAGCAACAAAGTTACACACGATGCACCATTCCATAGAATTGGTGGTAACTGTTTCGTTTAGGAGACGACTGCTAAAAGGTTTCAAACAATGAGTAAGCAGTTGTCTGCTAAAGGAAACGGTAATTCTTTACGACCGTGGTTTTTTGTTAATAACTTTTCACTGAAATAAAATATTTGCTTTCCGGGTTCGGATTCTTGATTCTGGAGATCAAAACGCGTCTTTTGATACTTTTCTCGATATTTTCGGAGGTGTATTAGCAGTTACGTACGGTGGTAAACAATTACCAAGGAAACAATTACCGAATTGGTTAGCAACATTTTGTTCACTTTTGTACTTACCGTAACCCATTGCTCCACACTTTTCACAGCTCCTCCAATGGCGTTCAGCTTCTCCGCCATTTCCTTCCACTTCTTCTGGTTTTCCAGCTTGACGTGCATCCGCTGGAATCTTCCTGACGCCAAAGCAGGAGTTTCTCCCAGCAGATCCACCATTCCCCTTATTTGCTCTGCTGTTGCCCGACTCCTTTTGGTTGCTGCAGCACTTGTTGATGCCATTCTGAAAAAACAAAGAAAAATAAAGGGCAGTAAGTGAATAAAAATATAAAAAATATCAAAAATACTTCCCTTTGCTGAAATATCTGCTAAAAAATTGCGCTGACAAATTTTGACATTTCAGTACCAGTGATGCCCCATTTTCTCAAATTTAAGCCATAGATAACAAGTGTTGTTAAATCCGAGTTAGTGAATCGCACAATTGTTAAAGTAAGCAATATACGACAATGTTAAATATCTCTATGGCGGATTGTTAAAAGTGAGTGAATCGCGCTACAGATTTCAACTTTTAAGAAAGCAAGCATGCACATTATCATTCAATTAAATGTCTGCTTTAAAAAGGTTTCTTTTTACACACAAGGTGTGAATATATTAAATTCACGTCTATATATGATATAGATATGTTCCGTTCTTAACTAAGGCCCTTATTATGAGCTGCATTCGATCTTCGATATTCGTTGGTTATCGAACATCGATAATCGAATTTCAAATTCATATTATGGCTAGAGCATCGCTGACGAAATTTTCGTTGTGTATCCATTTTTTCAACGAATAGCATTTTGCTTTCGACGCTGTATCGAATTCTTTTAAAATTACTAAAAATGTAAGTTTTTTGTATTTATCTTCTACTTTTTTGATTTATAGTACTAATTTTAATCTATTTGCATTAATTTGATGTAGGTCTAAGGTCGTCAGCACAAAACAACAGCTGGAAACGTTGGTTTCTCTAATGCACCAAAATCCGAGCTTAGTGTTTATTCAAAATCTCAGGCAGCAAAAAATTTATTATAAATCTGTTTAAAAGGTTTTTTATTATCAAACATTAAATAACACGTTTGTAAATGTACACTTACGCAGTGGAATTCATCTCCAAAGGATTGGATGCATCTCTTAATCGCTTTCTGTTTCTTGCTAGTTCTAGTACGCTTTCTTCATCATCCGATGAATCTTCGAACCATAACCCTGTCGTAGTCATATTTTTCTGTTCTGTATAAATTTTGCTCATATATTTGATCGGAAATTTATTTTGTTTGTTTAGATGATTTATTTTTTTAATCACAGCTGATAAAAGATGTACTACTGTGAACAGTTGAAACGATCGAAATTCACAATAGCGCAAGTATTTACCGAATGCAGCTCATAATACCAAATGAGAATTTTCTCGTTGAGCATTTTCGACCACCGTCGAAGATCGAATTAAACTCATAATAGGCACCTAAGTTTCAATTGCTGTTTTTGTGCTTACATTGTATATGTAGCGACTTTCGCCTCTACAATTGCGCAGGTAAGGTCAGCCTAATGCGCTTAATGCAATGGAACTACCAACAGCTAGCCAGCAGATCGAATCCGCCGTGCCCTTGATATTGAAAACTAAAATCAATGTTGGATATTCCGATGTACGGTTTCTCTCTCTCTTCTTTGGCGAACCATCATCAACGACGGACATAAATCAAACAAGCTGCGCTAACAATATAAGTATTAAAAAGATAATTGTAATTGATAATAATTCCGCTGTGATTTCGATATTATTAAATAATAATAAATTGTTAAAATCAACTAACGTTATTATTTTGGTAAGGTGCCCTGTCGGCTTCATTGGTGACCCCGACGGGATTATTATTTCACGAATTTTGTTGAAGCCCTTACGATTGCGACTACCTACATTTGCGAAATCACCAACTGTCACCCGGCAATAAGCACATGGCTACGCATTAAAAGCAGTAATTGCAGAAACCACGTCTGCGTTTTATGTTATTCGTTTTTCTACATTTGATATTTCGTTCGACTTGATTATCCATTAATTTCGCTAAAACACGCAGAAAGCTAAAATGTCGCATCCGGAGCCCCCAGCACCTGAAGTCAAACCTATGTTTGCTCAATCCGTAGTAAGACATATCCAATTTAATCCAGATAAGCCGTCCCTTTGGTTTGCACAGATCGAAGCGCAGTTCATCATTTTAAATATTTGTAAAGAAGTCGACAAATTCTACCACGCAATTTCAGTAATTGATGGGCGCGGAGGACATTAGTGTGCAACCTCCATCGACAAAACCCTACACCACCCTTAAAACAGCCCTTATAACTAGGTTTTCTAAGTCTAAGGAAGCAAAACTGCAACAACTGTTGGATGGCGAGGCTATTGGTGATAGAACCCCTTCTCAATTTTTACGTCACCTCAAATCCTTAATCACTGGAGTAGGGGAAGACGTTATCAAAGCTAAGTGGTTGTCTGCGCTCCCTAAAGACACTCGCGCCTTGCTCGCATTACAAACTACTGCCTCTTTAGACGAACTAGGTGCCAGCGCTTATAAGTTGCACGAAATTCTCCAGAGTAGGCAGACAGCTTCCATTTCCTCGGGTAACACCGACGTCAATACGCAAATACGCAAATACTAGACCTAACTAAACAAGTGGCCGCACTGACCACCAGTATTAACAATCAACGGTCCAGACGAAGCACCCGAAAAGAATATCAGCCACGCTATAGGTCACGTAGTTACTCTAAGGTACGCAAGTTAAATTCAAAGGGTATCTGTTACTACCATGAAAAATTTGGTAAAGATGCTAAACGCTGTACCAAAGGCTGTAAGTTTTCGGGGACCGCAAAGGAGAATCACTAGTGGCGGATAGTGATTCCAACTCTGATTCTCGCCGCCTTTTTATCAAAGACCGTACTTCTGGAACATCATATTTGGTGGACACGGGTTCCGATCTGTCAGTTTTTCCAATAATGCGCTGTTTTATTGCAAAAAAAATAAGCTTTCAGTGAACAAAATCGATGAACTTATACAAAAGTTATAAGCATTCAAGTAAATATATCCATTTAATGCTTAAGTACCCTACTGGTACATATGTGTTAGTATTCGTATATCAGTTAGTTAGCAGGTAGATTTTCGAAAAGTTATTAGATACAAAAAGCTGTTAGTGTCGTTTTCTCAAACCTAGGTACATTTTAAACAAGAGCATATTTTTGAGGCAGGTAGTGTTTTCTTTGTAGAACTAGGGAACCTTTTTGTTTAGGTAGGCTTGAATTTTTACTGGATCTAAGTATAAATAAGAGTACATGCGCCTTGTTCCTTCATAATATCTGCAAGCCTCGCCCGATACTGTTCAGTTTATAATTGCAGTTTATAACCCGTCATTTACTTAAAAATAAAAAATGAATAAAAGGGCGCGAGAGTTTGAGTGTACAAATGATCCAGATATGTTCTGTTTCATCTGAGGTCAATTTATTGTTAAAAGTATGAGACGTGTGTTTTCAAATCCTTTGAAAGTTACATACTATAAGTGTTTTGGAATTGAACCTAAAAACCATGGACACCGAACACTGTGTGCACCTCATGCCGAGTCGAATTGTTTTCTTCGGAAACCGGAACAAAAAGGTACGTTGTAAAAATTAGGAATTTGTTCCCTTTTAATGCATAGCTGACTAATTTCTGAAACTATCTATTTAGGCGACGTGTGAAATTTATTACACCAATGAAGTGGAGGGAACCAACTTGCCATTCAACGGACTGCTATATTTGTACTACAAAAGTACTTGGGGTTGGAAAGTTCAGAAAAGTAACCTATGCGAGCGTATCTACAGTGTCATTACCAGAACTGATTTCAACAGAAGCGACATTGCCAGAATCAAATTTAACTTTAGTTCCGGCTCCAGTTTCATTGTCAACAGTAGTATCTGATTACGCGGCATCATGTTGTACTTAATTTCAAACGGAAAACGAAAGAAATTCTTTGTCACAAGCACAACTCAATGATTGGATAAGGGATTTGGAATTGTCAAAGGAAAAGGCCGAACTACACGCCTCTCGAATGCAACAATTTAAATTTGTTTCATCCGATGTTAAGGTAACATATTATAGAACTCGTCACGAAGAATTTTCCAAGTACTATACGAAGGAGGACAGTGTTTGTTACTGCAAAGACATTGCTGGTCTATTCAAACAATTTGGTGAACCATATGATTCAAAAGAGTGGCGATTGTTCATAGACGGCAATAAATTAAGTTTAAAGTCCGTATTATTGCATATTGGCAACCAAAAGCCATCTATCCCGATCGCGCATGCAGTAAATACGAAGGAAACATATGAGATAATGCAAAAACCATTTCAAAGAACTATTGTCACCAGTGGAGGCAGCAGCGTGGGATTCTTTTGAAAAGGTCGTTACTTCTTTTTTAGGCAAACACAAAAGTCCTAACTACGAGATGATAGTGAACGACTTAATCAAAAACTATGCGGAAATGTTTAAATAAAAAAACATATTATAATAAATTATATATTACATAAATTTACATGAGAATATATAGCCATAAATGTGAATTCATCGTCCAGTTCCGAACAAACAAGAAAGTGACGAAAGTGACGAGCATGGCGAAAGGTTTCACCAGCAAATGAAAGTGATTGAAAGTCGGTATCAAGGATTCTGGGATGTCGCTATGATGGGCGACTACTGTTGGTTTCTCATAAGAGAAACCGATCCTAATCTAAATAAGCGTAAAAACAAGACACATAACTTTTTCAACTTTAAAATAAGATCATAGAGTTAAGACAGAACCATATGTACATATGCTATTATTTGTAGAGTACTTAAGTATTAAATGGATATATTTACTTGAATGCTTATAACTTTTGTATTAGTTCATCGATTTTGTTCACTGATAGCTTATTTTTTTTTGTAATAAAACAGAGTTTAGAGGGGGAAAAATATCTGCAAAAAAACAAAAAATTTTCGAGATGCTTCCTCGCAAAGTACAAATTTTTTTTTATTTTTACAAAAAAAATTAAAAAAATCCGTAATGATTGTTCAATATGTTTGAATCTGCAGGACCTAGCAAAAAGTTGTATGTACCGATTATAGTAAATTTTATAAGCTTTTAAATTTTTCAAACCGTTTTGGAAGAGCTCAGTTTGTTCTTTAGATATACACGATTTTGAAATAACGGTAAATCGTAAATATCTCAAAAACGGTACCATTCAAGTAAAAATAACCTTGATTTTCGGAATTAGGAGGTGATTTTACATAGAAATTTCACTATAGCGTCTCTGGTGCATTTTGGGTGTAAACCAGTGTTATGAAACCTTCTATTCATATAGTTCATACCAATCAAATGGACATTGCACATACCGTCATTTTATTCAAAACAAGGGGAGTGTGTAGCGACTTTCGCCTCTACAATTGTTCAGGTAAGGTCAGCCTAATGCGCTTAATGCAATGGAACTACCAACAGCTAGCCAGCTGATCGAATTCACCGTGCCCGTGACATTAGGCGCATTCTTCTGGTAGTGAACCGGAGATAGATAAAAAATTGTACTTGCAAATGCAACAATAACAGCTTGAGCCAGATAAATCCACATAGAACTCTGGTTCACGCTGTGTTTAATTGGCTTTTTTGTATCAACTTGGCAGCACTTGCGCATTAAATGTCAGAATTAACAGTTCACTGTATACATAAAAAATTTGGCAGCCATATTTCAAAGAGATTCCTCAATTAACCAAATAAAGAAAAATGGAAAACTTCAATAAAATGTATGTATAAAAATCAATGCACTGGATAAATTCTATAAAATACATATTACTGAGTCTTTTAGTGATCGAAGAATTTGGAATACAGAGGAGACCAGGGCTTTTTTAAGTGCATACATTGCTAGAAAAGAATTCAATAATGTGAGGAGAAAAAAATATGCTATGCAGAATGTACTTCTGGACTTGGAGAGCCAAGGTGTTTTGGTGAGTTAAATATTTCTATAGGAGACGTGGTTAAATTTTGATTACCTTCCATTTTTCTTGTTCTATTTATTCCTATCAACAGAGCCAACAAACGACGGTGGAGATGCTCACAGCCAAGTTTAAAAACTTGACTAGGGCATATAAGCAGAGTACCGACAACAACAAAAGGACAGGAGCAGCCATGCAATGTTCCATTTTCCGATTTGATGGATGACATTTTTGGGGATAGTCCCACAATTTCCAACAATCACTCCATCAATTTGTATGGACAGCCGTTGGAAAGCAACAACCAGAAACAAAGGAAAATTCGTCCAACAACGATAGTACTGCTGCCAACTTGACATCGACCACCAAAAAATCAAAGACATACAGACCTCCACTGAAAGAGAAAATGAATATAATGAAAATACAGTGCAAAAAAGAGCTTTCGGCGAAGAAAATAAAAGGTTTCGGGGAGTATGCTGCCAAAAAAATTGAAAAGATGGAGCAGGCGCAGTTGTTGAAGCAAAAGCGCCATGAAGAAAAAATGGCCATGCTGAAGGCTTTTTTGGATGCAAAAAAGTGAAAGCGCTTCAGTAAAATAAAGCTGACTATTTTTTTTAGTGAAATATGAACTGAAGTACTAATTTTTTTTTTAATTTTAAATGTGTATATAGACAATTTTTGATAAGGGTTGTTTTTACTTTTTTTTTTTGTTAATATATGCGATATTTTTATTTATATTTGTACTATACTTTTGTATATACTATGTAAATATTTATTCAGTTCCTACTAATTTTGGTATTGAATTTTTACCTGAATCACTATATTTTATCTTTTCCATAATAAAAACAAATGAATTTATATGAAGTGAACTCTAAATAAACTTTTTATTTTCAAGGCAGTTTAAATATTAAGGAATGTACATAAATGCATACATAGGTACTACTAGGACAAATTGATATGGTTTGAACTGATTAAGTCTTGCAAAATAGTATTACTTCTACTTCCATTTGAAGCTTCATTGTTTTGGGGGTGCGTGTTATCAGCAGGTCCTTCCTCTTCAATCAATGTCTCATTTTCGATGCTGTCGTGTTCCAAACAGCATATGTTGTGAAGAATACATCCACATATAATAATTTGAACTATAAAGTTCAGATCTGTATTTTCTGTGAAATGAAGCAATCGTCTAAATCTGGTTTTCAATAGCCCAAATGCATTTTCCACAACAATTCTTGTTGAAGAGTGTAAATAATTGAACTGCCTCTGAGCTGGAGTCAAAAATCCATTGTCTCTAAACGGGCTTATTAACCAATCTGTATTGGCATATGCTGAACCTCCAAGCAGGCATGAGTTCAAAGGAAAAGTGGTTGTCGGATCACTTAACGCTCGTTGGTACAAAATTGAGCGTCTCAAAACTCTACTATCATGTAGCGAGCCTGGTTCGCCAGCGAATAAGTCTATGAACATTTTATCTGCGTCTACCACACCCTGCAAATGTAGGCTGTAAAAATTCTTCCTGTTGAAATATGCCTCTTTGTTTGCTACTGGAGCTTTTATTTTTATATGGGAACAGTCGATGCAACCAATCACATTGGAAATGTTCTTCATATTCTTAAATTTACGCATGTTGTCTCTTGCTTTCGTTGAAGATGGCCACTGCACATAATCATGGCCAATTGACAACACCCATTCAATGGCTCGTCTAATCACTCTCCACGCACACGACTGAGCCATGTTGAAAAGATTCGCGATTTCGCGAAACGTGTTGGTGTTTGCCATATACCACAGAAGCATATATATCTCCTTCGGTGCTCCTATGTACTTTGCTAGTTCCACCATGTTCCTTGCTGGTATAGAATGCGCTTAAAAATTGTAAAAAACAGGAATATTTCTGTAAAATGTTTAGACGTTTGTTGGTATGCATATTCTTACCAATTAAAATATGTGCAGTTGAGCGATTCATTTGAAAATGTTTGCGGAACTCTTGCTCGGTGAAATTTTCAATGGTGGCCAAAAAGTTTCCATTGCGAACATGGCCTTCTTCATTTTCCGACGCGGTTACGCTGCTGGCAGATCAATTTAAGAAATCTTCAGTCAGACCGCTTGTGTTTGCCGATTCTGATGATGATTCACCCATTAACTGTGAAACACATACAAATAGATAAAAGAAATTAATTAATTAACTTAATCAAAAGTTGCAAACAATATATTAATAAACTTACTTCAAATAATTGTTCTTCCATGGTTTTATTTAATTAATTTTTACTTATTTTCACACTCTGTTTGTTTATTTCTCTTCTTCTTGCTGTAAAAAGTTACGTTTTCTGTCAGTGCTACCAACTCACATACCCATGAACCGGACTGTTCCCGTGAGAATTGAGCGTGAGCCAGAGCGACAACTACCAGAAGAATGCGCCTATTGAAAACTAAAATCAATGTTGGATATTCCGATGTACGGTTTCTCTCTCTTCTGTGGCGAACCATCATCAACGACGGACATAAATCAAACAAGCTGCGCTAACAATATAAGTATTAAAAAGATAATTGTAATTGATAATAATTCAGCTGTGATTTCGATATTTTTAAATAATAATAAATTGTTAAAACCAACTAACGTTATTATTTTGGTAAGTTGCCCTGTCGGCAAATCACGAACATACATATTTGTATATAATTCAAAAAAAAAATTAAGGAAATTCAATTTACAGTCACGGTTAACCTGTTGGTTTTATCAGTCTTCATTGAGGAACGGCAGAAGAGCTTGAGTCAGATAAAATCTGTTGTATGCTTTGGCTTGCAGATTAATTATTTTGTCGTCTCATTTAGCTTTTGTTTGATTGATTCGTGCCTAATTTTTTGCTTGAGCCTTTTATGAGATTTATCGACACTTTTTCGAATGTTATATTCGAAAGAAGTGGGCCCCTCAGTTTTGAACAGGTCTATATTAAATAGAAATTATTATTAAGTATGTAACTACATATATGAAACTGATTAAATTTATTACCAAACAAGATCGCATCAAACAGTTTTAGAATCTCTTAATCGTAATTATGGGCCGATTGGGCTCATATTTTGCGTGTGTGTTACTTAATCAATTTCCAAATGCTCCAAAAAAATTTGACCCGCTAGGTGGCGCGTGAGTCGCTCTATTTAAGAAATGCGAAGATCTGTTTTCGGTGTCGATTAATTTGTTTTTCAACGAACTTCCCGTTGAGGTAGAATCTTGAAATTTTCATCATCGTTTAGTTATGTGCCCCCACACCATATAACAAAAAAATTCCGATAGGTGGCGCACGGGTAAAGATATTTGAAAAGTTTCATTTCCAGAGATTTTGCTTTGGATTTTGAACTAACTTGCAGTTGAGCTGGGGTTTTGCAATTTTCATCATCGTTCAGGCTTCGCTAGCAATGCATTATACGAAAAAAAAAAATCAAAAATATTGCTTAATTTCATAAATCCCATTTATCGTCCTATCTTGAGTTTAGTCGTTTAGTCTTATTGCCACAGATATTATAGGAAGTAGTGGATTATAGCATGACGTTCGTTAGTTAATCTTCAGCGCCATCTGCACATTAGTAGCGCCGAAGATTAACTATCAAGCATCATGCTATAATCTAATAATGTGCAGATGGCGCCGATGATTAACTAACGAACGTCATGCTATAATTTTTACAAACTCACAACTAAAAAGCATAAAATAAAAAAAGGAATAAAAAAATATTTTAATTTAAAATGAACTAAAAACTGCAAAATAATTTCTCCTCTGCCTACATAGATTTTTCACCACGTAGAGCTTGTCCTGAACATTTATTAGTGAGAATTCTCAAAGGCATTACAGTACTTGGCAAGATTGAAATGTATAAAAACATTGGCGCACGCTATAGATGGTTCACATAAGTTTCTAAAAATCTTACTACCGATATGAACTTTCCTAAAAAAGATCATCTTTTCACGATATAGCAAGCGCCAAATGTTTTTATGCATATCAATCGTGCCAAGTACTGTAATGCCTATGAGAATTCCCACTAATAAATGTTCAGGACAAGCTCTACGTGGTGAAAAATCTTTGTAGGCAGAGGAGAAATTATTTTGCAGTTTTTAGTTCATTTTAAATTAAAAATATTTTTTTATTCTATTTTTTTTTATACCCACGTCAAGTTTACGTAAAATTCGAAAGTATATGTTGGCGAAATATTTATCTACGTTCAGTAGAGTTTGGAGGCGGTACATTTTCCTGTTCGACTCCTTTACTCTTTTTTAAAGGCCGACCGTCAGGAATTGTCTGTTGCACTTAAACAATTGTTTTAGTTTTTTTTTTGCATAGCTGTCTACATACAAATAGATCTCTAAAGACGATAATGTCGATTGCTCCAGCAAGTCATTTAAATTCATTTTAACTACAACTATTTGAGCTTGGTATCGCTTTAAATCAGTGGTGGCCAGAATTAAAATATCAGTGCACGCGTGCATAGGCTACCTTTTGCTGCCGACGTCGATGCCATCACACGCATAGTATCAATGAAGTCGTGTGGCGAAGTTCGGGAGAGTGGCCGCTCAATCTTGCTTACTTTTATCAAGTAAGCATAGCGCTGAGCTCTCTCTGGCACACATACAAGCAAAATTGCGCATGTGGTCGTTTGGCCACCACTGCTTTAAATTGATAAGCAGTTTCCTCTAAACTCAAGGATTCAGATACCTCCTGATTAGAGGGATAATCTTGCAAAGAATTATTGACCACTTGTTGAGAACTTGGGGTGTCTAGCAACGCATTGCGCTTTAAATTCTTTTCCACTTTTAATAAGTTCTTTTTTCTCCTTGCTCATACATGTAGCAAAGCTTCTTTTATTCATTTATTTATTTTAAGACACTTACTAATCGAAAAATTATGCTAGAAAATAAAATTTCACAACCGACTTTAAAGACGCGCAATACATAACTCAATAGTTTCGCGAAAAAGTAAACAAGCGAAAAAAGTAGCTTTTGTTGTCTTCTTTTGTCCTTTTAAGCATGCAGGCAATTCCTATTCTTACAACTGCCATAAAAGTGTAATTGTGTTGATGCAGAGGGTAGACACGTTTTGCTGGGGAGTCATGTACATATGCTATAACTTCATACTTCTATTTTAGGTATCACACTCTTTATATAGTAACATCGATAAAAACAACAAAGTTTGTACAGTATACTACTTGCCCGGACATTAAAACTTGTTTTCTTAGTATCCGGACAGCAAAATTTGTATTCGCACAGACGTGTCCGAAGACTGGAAATATACTAGAAAAAATGTTTTTCTCTTGAGACTGGTTCGTAACTTAACTGCAAGGTGTGTATATAGATTCTAAGTTGCGCTACTAGTAGACATAAACTATGCCTGTGTAAGTCAACAAATATTAAAAGTATTCCTGTAGGGAACTGAGATAACTTTAACTAAAAGCTAATCTTTTTCACGTCAGCCTCGACTACTTTACATAGATTTTAACTGACTACTTTTATATGGCGATGATGCGAAGAATGTCAGGAGCTTTTTAGCTGACTAAAAGTTTACTCCTTTTTGTAGACTTTTAGCCAGCTCAATAATAAGTAATTTTTGGTTATTATGATTCTCACACTTACTAGTTAATTGATATCTTAATTTTAATTATAATATGGGTGATGTGTGTTCATGTGTATCATGCATAAAAATGTGGATGTCCAGCTCTCAAAAAGTGGTCAAAAACCAATGTCTTTAGCCATAATCATGTTGAGACACAGACATTTTTAATGAGTAGTGTTAATATATAGATATATATACATATATATAACTATACATATTATATATAACTATACACATTGTATTAGCTCAAAACAAAATTTAATGGATCTTATCATTATCTTACCCTGCAATACTCCTCTATACTCACTTTTTCAGATACCAGTAAAGCCACATATATGATTGGTCCTAGTTTTGTGTTTAGCATGCTTACTGGAAATCTAATTTCAGCTGATTCTGTTGGATTATTAGTGACAAACGCATCGATGATTATTTGTTCAGTTTCTGAATCCACTAGTTTATGCGGAACTGTGAAGAATACATTATATATATATATTATTTCTGTAAGGTCTTTTTGTGTTTGCTCCTAATTTTCTGCTCTCATTTCGAACCAATATTAATAAAAAAGGTATCGTTTTAAAGGTGTGGGTTACTTCTACATGCGAAATCATTTGAAGGGCTCAGAACCAAAAGGATCTAAGTGACATTTTTTTTGAAATTGAGTTATACCCATATTTGTATAGTGAAATATAGTGTTTATTTGTTGGCAAAGAGATTCGAGTCATTTCGGACATTGTATTGCCATCTATTTCCCATACAATAAACGACCTACAGAGATTTTACATAGGATTTTCAAAAGGCAGTAAACTTTAAACTTGAATATTTCAAATAAATTTCGGAGTCACTTAGATCCATTTGGTTCTAAACCCTTCATTTATTAATTACAGCAGTGCTTTTGTTTAAGCGTAATTTATAAAAATTAATTGGTTATGGTTTATTTAAACAAACGAATGAATGAGTGAATGCACAGAATAATCAATTTGTACTGCAACGCCACTGTGAATCAGTGGCTTTATCTACTGGGTTGTAGATGTTGCTGTTGTTGTTGTTTTTGTTGTTAGCAGTGCTTCGCCCTGCCCAAAGGGCCAGTACACTCCTAGTTGTCATCGGGCTCTTCTAACGGAAGTCCAAGGAAACGTGCTGTTACAACAGGGTTGGACCAAAGTGATAGGGGTGTTAGAAGAGTGTGTTCAGAAGAACAGGAAAAGAGATGCTGCGGGACCATACCGCATGCAGGGCATGTGTTCGGTATGGTGGGGTTCAGTCTGGACAGATAGGAGTTCAGCCTTTTGCAGTATCCAGACCGAAGTTGTGCCAGCATGACTCTAGTCTCCCTCGGAAGGACACGTTCTTCCTCAGCAAGAACAGGTGGTTGGGTACCAATAACGGAGTTCACATGCCGGGATCTGAGGGATCTGTCCACCGACTCGGTGTGGAGGTCCTTTAGGGCCCGCCTATGGTCCCGCAGATCAAACGGCAACGAGATGTGATGCCGGATCTCATCATAATGCTTTCGGAGATGTTTCCTTATGTCTCTGGGGGGTGGAGTTTCATCCAATAGCTGTCGATTTGGATGACTGGGTCTATGACAGTTCAGAAGGAACTACCTACTTAAAAGTTCCGCAGGCTCGCGAACGTTGAGCATTTTAGCCTCCTGGTGAAGGTGAGATTGCGGTGTTTTGGCAGACCTGCAATTTCCTCCAGTTGGTGTCGTGAAGGTTTGGCGACCATATGGGCTCAGCATAATCAATAACCGATCGGCCAATACCCTTATAGGTGACCAGCAAGGTTTCTTTGTCTTTGCCCCAAGTACTGCCGGCCAGTGACTTGAGGATCTTGTTGCGGCTTTGTACCTTTGAAGCTATTGCGGTGGCATGATTAGCGAAGGTGAGGCTATTGTCGAATGTAACCCCTAGAATTTTGGGTTGGTTGACTGTAGGTAGTGGACACCATCTTCGTGGACATTCAAGTCCTGCCCCATCTGCGCATTCCACGTAGTGAATAGGGTTGCTGTGGATTTAGTCCGGGACAGTGTGAGGTTCCGCTCTGTGAAGAAGCTGGAAATATCGCGCAAGTAGTAGTTCAGTCTTGTACATTGTTCGTCCGTGGAAGGTCCTTTGCCCGTGGCCATCACGGTGCTGTCGTCAGCGTACGAAACGATGGAGACCCCCTCTGGTGGAGGAGGAGGCTCGAGATGTAGAAGTTAAACAGAAGGGGTGAAAGGACACCACGCTGCGGAACCCCTTGTTTAATTCTTCTAGGTCTACATCTCTCGTTTCGAAACTTCACGAACGCCAGCCGACCGTTTAAATAGTTAGCGGTCCATCGTTTTAGGCCGGCAGGAAGCGGTGTCTCCTCCAGGTCTTTAAGGAGTGTGGCATGGTTGACTGTATCGAAGGCTTTCGACAGGTCGAGTGCCACGAGAACCGTCCTGTGGTTTGGTTGGTGTTGGTTCAAACCGTGATGGCATTCAATGCCGATGTTGTGCTATGATTTTTCCGGAAGCCATGTTGATGATTGACCAGCTGCAGGTTTGCAGTATAGTATGGGAGCAAGATAGCCTGTAACAACTTCACTACCGGCGAGATATCGGACGATAAGAATCTCCTTGATTCGCCGGTTTCCCAGGTTTTAGGAGGAGGACCACAGTTGCGTGTTTGCAGATATCTGGTATAACGAATGTGGTCAGTGAGAGGTTGAATAGAGCCGCCAAGTACTTGTGCCTCCCGTGACCGAGGTGTTTCAACATCTTCAAGGCAATTCCGTTGGGTCCGAGTGATCTAGAAGGCTTCGCCTTCCTTATAGCTTCCTTAACCTCTGCGACGGAGACGACAATGGGCGCGGCTGTGTATTTGTGTTTGTGCGCACGTCGAAAGGTTTTCTCTTAGCCTTATCCGCAGAAGAATGCAGTATAAATTGCCGTCAGAATGAGCTCGCGCATTTCCTGGGGTCCGATTTAACGCTGTCGCCGAAAGCAATGGCGACCTTGTTATTGTATTTGGCCGGATTGGATAGGGCCTTGACTGTCGACCATAGTTTGCCGACACCGCCGGAGAGGTTGCATGACTGTAGGTGTTCTTTCCATTTTGTCAATTTGTCGTCATTGACAGTCCGACGGATTTCTGCGTTGAGATCCTTTGTTCTGGGATCTGCGGGGTTCAAGAGTCTCACTTGGTCACGTTCTTTTGCCATTGCCGGTGCTTCCGCAGGAAAATTCGGCCGAATTTCCAGGATTCTGCCAGCAGGGATGAAGCGGCCGGAGGCTGAATCGATGACTTTGCGAAACTCTTTCTCACCTTTGCGTACGTCCGTCGGTGTGGGTAGGTCAGCGAAGGAGTGCTCTGTAAAGTCCGTGAAGCGGTCCCAGTCCGCTTTGCTAAAGTTAATGTACGTTCGTTTTTCTGTCGTTATGAAGTCGGACGGTCGTTCGATGTTTAGTAGGATGGGTAGGTGGTCTGATGCCAATGTAAGCATTGGTTGCCAGTTTACGGGGTTGATAAGGCCCGCACTTGAAATGGAGATGTCTGGCGAGCTGTGGCAGTTACCTGCCACCCTGGTGGGGGCATCTCCATTCAGTGTACAGAATGCCGAGTTGTCTATTTGCTCTGCGAGTGCGTGCCCTCTGCTTTCTGCTGCCAAGTTGGAGTGCCAGAGATCGTGATGTGCGTTGAAATCACCTAGGATGAGGCAGTTATCGCCCCTTAGCAACGCACTAATATCAGGGCGATAATCACGGGGACAGCACGTAACAGGGGGGATGTATATATTTATCACTCGCAGGTCGACGTCGCCTGTCCGGACTGCTATGCCCTGGCTTTGTAGGGTAGAGTCCCTGGGGTCAATGTCAGGGGCAAATAGGTTATACTGTACAGTATGGTGTGTGATGAATGCAAGGTCGCCCCTATGACCGCTGGGACGGTCTTTCCTATGCACATTGTAGCCATCTCGAGTACGTAAGTCCAAGTTAGCGTCCAGTTTGGTCTCCTGAATGGCGGCCAGTTTAATGTTGTTCGACTTCATAAAGTCTGTTATCTCCGCGATCTTTCCAGCTTATCCGTTGCAGATCAGCTGTAGGATATTGAAGTGTGTCGGGAGGGAGGGTGAAGGCATGCTGTTGTAAATAACGGATGTGGTTGCCTAGATGGAGGTAGGCTTAGTCCCAAGCTGTGACGCAGTCTAGGATTCAGCGTGCCTTGGCCGATGTTGTGTGGCGTGGAGGGCGGCTGAGTACTGCAGCAAGGGGCTATAAATGCATCCGTCCAAAGGTTCCTGTTTGCAAGCCCTGAGCACATATGGATGTGGCACAGGCCAAGGCAGTTATTGCACTTAACCGATGCCGCAGGCGTATATAGTCTTTGCCGACAAACAGTGCACGTGGTGAAAGGTACGAGGAGGTTATGTTCCTGACCCACGTGCATGCTGGAAGTAGGGGGGGACGAGAGTGAGGACTGAGGTGAGGCGGGAGCAGCAAGGCTGCAGGTCGTGAAGACCGGGCCACTGTCGTGACCATTTGATGATGGTAGGTGCGGTGTGTGTGCGCCGGAGCGACGGGAGCCGCGGGACGCACTTGCGCGCGAACAACATGGTGCCTCAAAAGTACTGAAAAAAGTACGGGTTCTGGGGATGGCAGGGTTAAGCCCTGAGCATCCAGATCTGTGCAGCCATCTCTTGCATTTACTGCATTGAACGGAATGTGAACGTTTGACATATATTTTCTTCCAGCAGACGCAGCAGATCCGGCTGTTTTGGGAATGGGTTGTAGATGGTTGTAGATGTCGCTGAGGTTAGTGGTGAACATAGGATTTAATAAGTTATACTAATAAAAGGTTGTCGATTTTCGACCATGGGATATACTAGTCATATATGATACATTATTGAATTAAAAATTATACATTATTAAAGATACATTATGTTTTTACTTTGAATTTTAATCAAGAAAATATCCAGAAGTGAGTGTAATATACGCTTTCCAATGACTATTCGTAATTCACATACCCGAACCAGTACGAAAGGACTAATCTATTTTATTCCAAACGGGGGCTTTTAAAAGTCATACAAAAGCTGAAAATAATTTGCACAATTACAATTGTTTTTTTTGCGGGGTTGATTACACTGGATCACAAATTCCAACTTTTTTTCTGCACCAGAGATGCCATAGTTAAATTCCTATGTAAAATCACCTCCTAATTCCGAAAATCAAGGTTATTTTTACTTGAATGGTACCGTTTTTGAGATATTTACGATTTACCGTTATTTCAAAAAACAAAAAAGATGGCTCCACTTAATCGTGTATATCTCAAGAACAAACTGAGCTCTTCCAAAACGGTTTGAAAAATTTGAAAGCTTATAACATTTACTATAATCAGTACATACAACACTTTTTGCTAGGTCCTGCATATTCAAAATTATTGAACAATAATTACGGATTTTTTTAAATTTTTTTTGTAAAAATATAAAAAAATTTGTACTTTGCGAGGAAGCATCTCGAAAACTTTTTGTTTTTTTTGCAGATATTTTTTCCCCCCTCTAAGCTCTGTTTTATTACCAAAAAAATAAGCTATCAGTGAACAAAATCGATGAACTAATACAAAAGTTATAAGCATTCAAGTAAATATATCCATTTAATACTTAAGTACCCTACAAATACATGAGTCTTAACTCTATGATCTTATTTTATAAATGAAAAAGTTATGTGTCTTGTTTTGACGCTTATTTAGATTAGGATCGGTTTCTCTTATGAGAAACCAACAGTAGTCGCCCATCATAGCGACATCCCCGAATCCTTGATACCGACTTTCAATCACTTTCATTTGCTGGTGAAACCTTTCGCCATGCTCGTCACATTCGTCGCCAAGATTTTGCGGGAAAAAATTTAAGTGGGAGTGTAAGAAATGAATTTTTAAAGACATATTTACTCCTGAAAGAAAATAGAAAAGTAAATTAGATAAATACATAAGTGACACATTAGTATATAATTTTCTTAGGCTGGATTTATCTTTCAATTCAGAACAAATTTTTTGTTTAAATTTTTCCCGTTCTTGTTTGTTCGGAACTGCACGATGAATTCAGATTTATGGCTATATATTCTCATGTAAATTTATGTAATATATAATTTATTATAATATGTTGTTTTATTTACCTATTTCCTCATAGTTTTTGATTAAGTCGTTCACTATCATCTCGTAGTTAGGACTTTTGTGTTTGCCTAAAAAAGAAGTAACGACCTTTTCAATGATGAAAAGCTTCGCCTTCTTTGTCCAAAGCCTTCACAAAGTTTTTGATAAGGCGGAGCTTGATGTGGAGCGGAAGTAGAATTATTTTTTCCTTCTTTATAAGTGGAGAGTATTTTATGTTATCTACCCCAACTTGAAACGCGATTCGTTCTGGCCAATCCTTTATGATGTAGTGGTCTTGACGAGCTCGACTATCCCATTTGCATAGAAAGCAACAGTATTTTGTGTATCCACTTTATAGACCACATAGCATTCCAACGACTTTAAGATCGGCACATATTTTCCAATCATGTTCTTCGTATTTGATTAACTTGAGCAATTTTTGCATTATCTCATATGTTTCCTTCGTATTTACTGCATGCGCGATCGGGATAGATGGCTTTTGGTTGCCAATATGCAATAATACGGACTTTAAACTTAATTTATTGCCGTCTATGAACAATCGCCACTCTTGTGAATCATATGGCTCACCAAATTGTTTGAATAGACCAGCAATGTCTTTGCAGTAACAAACACTGTCCTCCTTCGTATAGTACTTCGAAAATTCTTCTGACGAGTTCTATAATATGTTACCTTAACATCGGATGAAACAAATTTAAATTGTTGCATTCGAGAGGCGTGTAGTTCGACCTTTTCCTTTGACAATTCCAAATCCCTTATCCAATCATTGAGTTGTGCTTGTGACAAAGAATTTCTTTCGTTTTCCGTTTGAAATTAAGTACAACATGATGCCGCGTAATCAGATACTACTGTTGACAATGAAACTGGAGCCGGAACTAAAGTTAAATTTGATTCTGGCAATGTCGCTTTTCTGAACTTTCCAACCCCAAGTACTTTTGTAGTACAAATATAGCAGTCCGTTGAATGGCAAGTTGGTTCCCTCCACTTCATTGGTGTAATAAATTTCACACGTCGCCTAAATAGATAGTTTCAGAAATTAGTCAGCTATGCATTAAAAGGGAACAAATTCCTAATTTTTACAACGTACCTTTTTGTTCCGGTTTCCGAAGAAAACAATTCGACTCGGCATGAGGTGCACACAGTGTTCGGTGTCCATGGTTTTTCATTGTTTTAGGCTCAATTCCAAAACACTCATAGTATGTAACTTTCAAAGGATTTGAAAACACACGTCTCATACTTTTAACAATAAATTGACCTCAGATGAAACAGAACATATCTGGATCATTTGTACACTCAAACTCTCGCGCCCTTTTATTCATTTTTTATTTTTAAGTAAATGACGGGTTATAAACTGCAATTATAAACTGAACAGTATCCGGCGAGCCTTGCAGATATTATGAAGGAACAAGGCGCATGTACTCTTATTTATACTTAGATCCAGTAAAAATTCAAGCCTACCTAAACAAAAAGGTTCCCTAGTTCTACAAAGAAAACACTACCTGCCTCAAAAATATGCTCTTGTTTAAAATGTACCTAGGTTTGAGAAAACGACACTAACAGCTTTTTGTATCTAATAACTTTTCGAAAATCTACCTGATAACTAACTGATATACGAATACTAAGGTAAATGTCCATAATTTCGTGGTACTAAGGAATTTTCTGACTTTCTACCTCTCTTGAGTAAAAACGGATGAAGGAAAACTAAAAAAGTAAATTTTTCCCATTGAGTTGATCTATTAAGATAGCTTTCCACTTAATTTCAAACAAAACTAACAAATGTTTTTTTTTATATAAATAAAGATGTGTGAGTACCTCAAATGTCCCTAATTTCGTGGCAAAAATTTTCTGATGTACCTAACTTCGTGGTAAAGTGTCCCTAACTTCGTGGTATTTGGTTAAACTCTAATTTTGTGGAAAATAAAAGTTAGTTTCAACGCAAATTCCTAAAGAAGATACACAAATTTATTTATTAAAATTTATGTTTTCTTTTTTTTTATTTTTGATTTCTTGTTAACAATGTATGTAAATGCGCAGTATACCACGAAATTAGGGGGCATGCGATAAAATTGATGTACGTAATTTCGTGGTATCGCTTTAAGCGGTAATATGAGTTTTATATTTAAATTTTTTTGTTTATTATCGCTATTCATTCATAACAAAAGCAAAGAAGTATAAATCTTGACATATTTTTTTAAATGAAATGAAAAATTATTGAATAAACAAAAGTTCTATAATGCCATTATTTCGTTAAAATGTTGTGGTTCGCAGAGCTTTTCGATTAAAATATTGACGAATGGGTTAATAAAAGTGTACCACGAAATTACGTCAAAATCTTCCTCGGGGGTTTCTTTAATAATTAAAATACTTAAAATAATAGGGTATCTTATGAAATGTGAAAGAAAATAAGGAAAACATAAAGTATTATATTCCCATAATTTCGTGGGTACCACGAAATTAGGTACATCACAAAAAACACGTGTCCCTAATTTCGTGGTATTTAAATATTAAATAAAATGTAAATGAAAAGTTATTGAAATAAGTTTTGCAGTATTAAAAACGTTTAAGAAATGTTAAATAAAACCAAAAAAATTATCATAAAAAAAAAATGTAAAGATACAATTTTTACAGGCTTAACAAAATCGACTGGTCTCCTTAACAGTTTCCTTAAGAGGCCTCCCTACAAAAGGCTCATTTTCTGAGCTTCCAACTTTATAATGATTGTTGTTGTCATAGGTTCAATTTTAAAAAATTTGTAAAATATCCATTATTACACCCGAAAAGTTAATCTTTATTATGAAATTTTCAGTTTAAAAAAAAACTCCCCAAATTCCTTGTTTGAAAGAAAAAATCGAAATACCACGAAATAACGTACTACCACGAAATTATGGACATTTACCTTAACACATATGTACCAGTAGGGTACTTAAGCATTAAATGGATATATTTACTTGAATGCTTAAACCTTTTGTATTAGTTCATCGATTTTGTTCACTGATAGATCATTTTTTTTTGTAATAAAACAGAGCTTAGAGGGGGGAAAAAATATCTGCAAAAAAACAAAAAGTTTTCGAGATGCTTCCTCGCAAAGTACACATTTTTTTATATTTTTACAAAAAAAATTTAAAAAATCCGTAATGATTGTTCAATAATTTTGAATCTGCAGGACCTAGCAAAAAGTGTTGTATGTACTGATTATAGTAAATTTTATAAGCTTTCAAATTTTTCAAACCGTTTTGGAAGAGCTCAGTTTGTTCTTGAGATATACACGATTAAGTGGAGCCACCTTTTTTGTTTTTTGAAATAACGGTAAATCGTAAATATCTCAAAAACGGTACCATTCAAGTAAAAATAACCTTGATTTTCGCAATTAGGAGGTGATTTTACATAGGAATTTCACTATGGCGTCTCTGGTGCATTTTGGCTGTAAACCAGTGTTATCAAATCTATTTTTATTGTATATCGTTTGATAGGCCAATACGTATTAACATTTAAGTAATAATACAGGAATGAGGACCTGACTCAAGTGACTGTGGCAGTATCTGCCGAAGCATCGCAAACGAATCTAGTTGGGATCAGTAGCCCGTTTCTGCAACTCTGCGAAAGGAATTTTTACGCAAAGTGCAACCCTGCTATGTAGTCATCACTGAGTGGAGTTTGTACAAGTGTGCGAATGAAAGCAGATGCTCCATAAAGTATTCTAATCGGCACTCGCCGGTGGAAGCAGAACAATAGGAAGGAGAAAAACCACGATTTTATTTCGAAAAGTCGAACCGAATCTGTCTCGACTACTCAGAATGGTTTAAAGAATGGAAAGTTTATGGTATTCTTGGATTTCAATCCTATCACTGGTCAGGCGATCAGCCAACCCTTCACCCCTATGTTATACACCATTAGCTTGAGGTTAAAATTGTTTCTGAAGTACACCAAGCACCATTAAACTTCGGTCCACTAGTTAAATACAAAATTTACTGCAGACTTTAAACAAAATTTCACCTGCCATAATGTCAAAAAGCTTATATATTATATATACAGAAATCGGTAGTAAATTGAACTAAACTGGGTTTGACGTTCCAAGGTATATATAATTTATATATTTTAAATAAACTTTGATCTTTGAAGTTTTTTTTTAAATATTGATAGTAGGCCATCTTACGAATTTTAAATCGTGTTTCCTACAGGTCACCGCCAAGTGATAGCACAACCGGAATATTCGGAAAAGATTTTGTTCTCAATCTTGAAAAAATATTTAAACCCCTCAATCATTAATTGTATCAAAACTGAAGAATTCGTCATAGGAAAAATACAGACGCACTACATTTAAGCAAATACAAAATAAGGTTCACTCAAGGAATGGTGGAGGGCATACCTAATGACCATAGACAACAGGAGATAATAATAAAAGAGCATAATAGAGCTCATAGAAATTCTAAAGAAAATAAAACTCAAATTCAAGGAAAATATTATTTTACAGATATGACATCGAAAATCAAAAAAATTGTGTGACTTGCAAAGAAAATAAATATTATCGCCATCCGGCAAAGCCGCAAATCCAACCAACACCTACCCCTACATTCCCAAGTCAAATAGTACATATCGATATACATACTTCATATGGGAAGCAGTTAATTTTAACCGTAGTGGATAAGTTTTCTAAACACGCAATCGCAAAGCCTATCAAATCTAAAGCCACCGAAGGTATAAAGAAACCATTGAGAGACATTCTTTTTTCAATGAGAGATCATTTAAATCAGAACAAATAAATTTCATGATAGAAAACGAGTTTGCTCAAATGGTCAGGTGGAACGATGCCTCCAATGCGAAAAAACGCATAAAACTTTCAATGAATTATTAGAAAGATCAGTCAAAGAATACAATATGAGTATTTAACAAAAAATAGGAAGCAGGTAGTATTATTTTGTGTATGTTACTTTACGCAAGTTAAACTATTTACACATGTGAACATGAAAAATCATCACAAACCCGTCCTTTAGTTATCATAATAAACAGTATACATAATGAATTTCGGCCCTGGCATCTCTTGCTTGAAGCCCTAGCACAAAACTTACCAAGCAAATGTAACTGCAATAAACATATAAATGTACAAATACATATTTATGTATAGTAACTTTATAGTAAATGCCTATTTACAGCTTCAATTATTACCAATAATTGTATTTTATTATTCCCACAACACTGTACAAATAGCTATTTAATTATTAAGATAATAAGCCAAAAACTATTCAACCACCATTAACCGAATAAATACAACTATTCGTTACCACTATTCGAATAATGCAAGAAAAATTGTAACCGCTTGGGCACACATTTGTACACGCAAACCACCATTAACCGAATAAATACAACTATTCGTTACCACTATTCGAATAATGCAAGAAAAATTGTAACCGCTTGGGCACACATTTGTACACGCAAACATACACATATACATGCAAAACATACAAAACATAAATGCGCGCTCATAGGTACAAGCAAAGAAAACAGCGAATATCGTTTTAAAAATCTATTAACAAAAATATTCGAATAGTACTATAACGAATAATAATATTCGAATAAACGAATAAAAAATTCGAATAAATACTATTCGAATTTTTTGCAACGAATATTTTTATTCGTTTATTCGAATAGTGTTTATTCGAATATTATTCGAAAAAAATCCCACTCCTAGTCACTACAAACCCACTCTTGTTAGAAAAATATAGATTAGATTAAAGAGAAGCAAGTTTCAGATCTTACATACCATAATAAGGATAGAACACCATTAAGGCGGTATAGTATAGGAGAAACAGTTTATGTTAAAATAAATAGAAGATTATTAAATAAGTTAGCCCCTAGATACCAGAACGAAATAGTTGCACAAGATTACAACACCACAATTAAAACACAATCAGGGAGAGTAGTCCATAAAAATAATATCAAACAGAGTTTATTTATTTATTTTTATGAAAAAAAAACCTCAAAAGTCAACATGAAGGCAAAAATCACCATACAAATCATATTTGCATTAATATTCACGATTAAAGCTTAACAAATCGATCTAGAAGACTTAACAAATAATAATTAATATATACCAATACAAATCGGAGAACAACGAACCATTAATCACTACGATAAAGTCCTCCATTTTATCAACCTAACAACATACGATGAAAGCATTTCATTAATTGCAGAAAACATTAAACCACTAAAGGCAACTACCTTCGAGGATGAACGATTATTGGAAACTTTAGACAGGAATTTTATTTTATTAAAAGCAAAAATAGATTATTTACAACCACATTTTAGGGCAAAGCGAGGTTTAGTTGACGTATTAGGTAAAGGATTGAAATATATAGCAGGTACAATGGACAGTGATGACGAGAAACAAATAGTCGATACATTGAGTAGAAGCAGAGCAATGCGCAGGACACGGCATATAAACAGTATAATTTACAACAACAAATTCCTAGGTAATCAGATTGATAACATCACTATGCACATAAATAAGTAACAAATCCTCATACAAATTTATATAAATAAATTTAAAGGAACAACACAAAATACAATCAGGACGTTAGACGACGATTTGAAATTTATGCAGCATACTTACCAAATAAATAATGATATAACCCTTTTGCAAAATCATATAAATGACATTGGACAGATAATATTTTCCAGTAAAATTGGCATAATCCCTACAGACATCCTAACGCAAACTGAACTCAGCCTTATTCATGACTTTGATAGTTATAGGGACATTAAGATAGCAGTTATTTTTCAAAATAATAATATAATAATAACTATATTAATTCCACAATTTTCCTCTAATATTCTTTCCAAAATAAAATTGGTACCAATTCCAAATATTAACAATATGTCAATAATATAAGATGACTATCAAATTTTGCTAGACGAAAGTAACAATGTATATAATATATTTGTAGAAGACAATATGAAAAAAAATTTAAAAATTGTAAAGGATGAATTCATTATAAAGATTTTGATACTTAAAGAAGCCAGCTGTATGTTAGGTATAGTTTCTAAAACAAGTATTGTAGAGGTAATACCAGGAATATTAATATTTAAAAATTTTAATTCAGATAGTTATCGACCATAATTGCAATAGTTTAAAAAAAAAAAACAAAAATGAACTTTTATAATTAAATTTGAAAATTGTAAATTAATAATTGCAAATAGTACATAGGAAAATAATAAAGTTAAAATGTACGACACATTTGTCTTGCCCAGCAAAATTACAAAAATTAAAGAAAACTCTAATTTCACAACAACTGAGCTAACATTAGAAAAACTATATATTGAACAAGTAAAACAAAAGGAACATATTGAGTTCCTAATAGATAAAAATATACACCTAATTAGCTTAAGTACAGACTTATTAATTATAGTCATTATTATTTTATCAATGTCAATACTAATATGTACTTATAAACATAAGAGTAAACCTTATCTTGCGCCTGAACTGCAATCGCCAGCACAAAAATTACAAATATATCAAGTGGTCCGTTTTTGCAACTAAAACCCCTGCAATTCATTAAAACTTATAAAAATTCTAATATCGATTGAGGACACCCGACTTAAGAGGGGAAGAGTTAACTTGGAACAAGTTAATACCACCCAAGTTGTCCGCTTAGAACAAGCTAGTCGTTCCTATATCATAAATTAGTACCATAAATTGTTGTAGCTAAACAAATAGCTGACAAACAATTCTTTAATTGTTTTGCCGAAATACAACTATTTACTCATATTTCGGTCAACCCAAATAAAATTCCCAAAACACTTTGCGCAATGTGATCGCTAACCCAAGTCCGATCGCACTTAATAAATTATGAATGCAAGCCTAAGCGTTTTTGTCCAAAAACGATTAAGCAACAGTTGGAAAGTGTGTCACTTGAGAATTTGGCGACTCAAGCATTTCCAAAGCGGCACGCCGCCAATCCATATGTTGACATATCACATACGTCCAAACCTGAACCGGCCGTACGGTAACATGTCGATCCAGCATTATGCGAATATGGGTCGCAGTGAAAAATTCAAGAACAACATTTTTTACATAGGAAAAGTTTTCCAATATTTCCAGCATAATGGCATTTCTTTGGCTTTTGTTATGCTAACAATAATAATACGCATATTGTCAGATGCGAAGCGAATGAAAGTTTTGTCGAATTTCGCTATTTCGAATTGCGGCATGCGACTCTGTGGCGAATTCTCCAAAAAAGTGGCGAATGAGTGACGAAAATGAACTTCTCGAATTGCCAGTAGCGAAAAACTTAGATTTGCTTCGCCAAATGTGTCAAAATTTGACTAATGCTTACTTCATTCAGATTTGAGAAAAAGAAGCGACAAGTTTTGTGTTTATTCATATATTTTGGTAGAAAAAAGTATTTTAACAGAAAACAAGTAAGGAAAGGGATGTCTTCGGCTGTGCCTAAGGCTTTATACCTTTCATGAATACCAAACCACACTTATCGGAACAATCGATTGTATACAATCGATTGTATGGGAGCTATACGTTATGTTGGTCCGATCTGGCTGATTTTGCCTACATATGTTACATATATAATATGTAGCAAACGTGCAAAGTTTAACGTTCCTAGCTTTCTAACTGCAAAATTGATAGCTCAAAACCCATTTATCGAAACTATCGATTATATGGGAGCTATATGTCATGTTGGTCCGATCTGAGTCATTTTCACTGCACACGTAACAAATACAATATGTACTAATCTCGCAAAATTTTACGTTCCTAGCTTTTGAATTGTAAGAGTTATAGGCCAAAACCCATTTATCGGAATAATCGATTGTATGGGAGCTATGCCTTGTATTGGTCCGATCTTGCTGGTTCCGACAAATGATTAATCCTATGCAAAATGCGCCTGCTTGCAAAATTTCATCCAGATATCTCTAAAACTGAGGGACTAGTTTGCGTTCAAACAGACGGACGGACGGACGGACGGACAGACGGACATGGCTAAATCAACTCGCCTCATCGCTCTGATCATTTCGGTATACTTAATAGTGGGTCTATCTCTTCTTCTTCTCATACCTACAAACATCGGACCAAAGTTATAATACCATTTCATGTTCATGAAAGGTATAATAAAACAACATAAACGTGAGTAAACAACTTTTGTGTGTGGTTTTTAATTAAATTAAATGATAGTTCCTCTAGGTCAATGTGGGTAGACGATGACAAGCTCCGGGTCAACGTTCGGTGCAGATGCAACATACTCCTCATAAGTAAGTGAAGTCCATAGTACAAGACTGCTTGAGGGGCGAGTGGTGGGTAAACATTCTTCTTTCAAATACATGTATGTAAATCAATTTGTTTTTGAACCAAAGCCCGTATTTGTTTCATTAAATTCAAGCGAGAGTTCCACATTTGTTAAATGGATTTAATAAGATCTGGTATGATTTTTTATAATTTTGCTGCAGTGGCAAAACCCAAACGTTTGAAGTAACGCAGGCGCACCACTATGTATTCATCCGCGCTATTGCCAATTGTTATACGCACTTCAAGTGGATGTGATTGAAAAACGTTTTCTACTATCATTAAATCACCATTGGTGCCACTGTGCGTTTTACGTTTCTTTGCACCACTACTTCCCACATCCAGCTCATCTGTATCCGAACTAGCACCACTTTTTTTGATCTCGGTATGAGCTGCCTTTTCAATTGACGCACATCATCCCCGCTACCTTCTACAATTACACAAACATCGCACTCTTTTGCACAAATAAATAAATAAAAACATATGCAAATGACACAAAAATGCACAAAAATGACAGAAACGTCAAATTCGGATGAACTTTTTGATTTTGTTTGAATGGCAACATAACATGACAGGCGAAAAGTTCATTCGCCACACACAATGCCAATTTTAGGTGAGTTCGCCAATCTGTTCGACTCACAAAATGTATTCGCTTCGCAAGTGATAATGTGCGTATAAGTAGCCAAAACAATAACAAGTGAAAACTCTTTAAACATCTTTATGTTCGTGTGTACATGCAAAACAGGCGAATGGTAAGGGATGACAGATGCAGGCAATTTTTAAATACATGTATCTAAGTGGTACATTTTTTCATTTATGGTACGTTATTGTCACTATTACCATAGTTCAATCGTACGTTGGGAGTACATTAGGCCTGTTTTTTTACACGCATATACATCTGCGTCTGCGACTAAAAAAAAACGGTCATCCACAATTGCGGTTATTCCATTATCAATGCGCATACATACATACATTTCCTCTGTTGACATTCCGGTTATTATTAAGGGATGATAAACAGATTGCTGGAAGTTGGTAAGGCAGTTTGCAAAATGAATGGAAACTTCTTGGAAGTACTGATTTTATCAGCCACTATTTCGTAGTTGCAGATAAAGTTGTGCGCTTAGCAGTCCATACAAATATTAAGCGCAAACGCAGACGCCGATAAAAAAAAACACGGCTATTATTAATTTTTGTAAGAAAAAGCTTAGTCAATCGTAGAAATAACTATTTATATATGTATATAGTTATGTTAGTCAGATATGAAACTACTTCTATAACTGAGCAAATCGGCTGTGGTGCTTAGCTGGAGCGGCCGTGGCTCGAAAGCACCGCGGTCGAATTGGTATTTGAAAGAAAAATAAGAAGAACGAGAATTCTCGTTATAAATGTGGCCGTGTATTTATTGGGAAAAATGTAATCGTACAAAAGAATTTTACCTTAGATAATTTGGCTGCGCTAGAAATTCCTGGGGTGGTCGTGACGTGTGTTTTCTTCGATGATCGCCGAAAAAGTAGACGGTTGTCCAGTCGCGGACAACCGTTGAACCCCGAATTTCAGCCTCCGGTTTTAAGGGGAGGTGAACCGACACATGCACACCCACATGCATGTATATGTTTGCTGACAAACATGAATATGCGTGCATGTACATACATGTGGGCGGCTTGGTGTTGGGGTTTTGTATAAAACAAAAAGTGACATTAGGTTGGCGCATTTTTTAAGACTTTAGGCATCGGGCCTAAACATGCCGGCCCCCTTGCGATACGCAACATCTTAATCCGCCCCCATGATTTCCGTCGTCTTACAACTACTGGCTTAAAGCTAGGATGGTGAGTGCCGGATGGCGTATTCACCACTGTCTGCCCTTGAGCGACCTCCCGAAGTTTGAGGTTTCTTCGTCTTGCAGTACCTCTCCTTCGTACCTAGAGCTAGGTGGAAGAAATTTTTAAAATAAAAAGTTGTATATTTCTTGCCAGTAGATTGATTTACGTACACATGTTACATCAACGAGAAGAAAAAAAAAATTCTTTATTTTTATTTTCGGCTTAATCTAATCTTACATACTAATTGTTAAGGTTTCGTAGCTGGCGCGGCAGTGTGGCCAGTCTACGCAGGTATGAGTCCCGTGGCTTGTGTTTAGCTGGCACGGCTGAGTGGCCAGTCTAAATTTTCAATGGAAAAAGATTTAGCTGGCACGGCTGAATGGCCAGTCTAAATTGTCGAGTTTATATGAAACTCGTTCGAAAGGGTCGGAACGGCAGTGAGTCCGATACCCCGTGTACTGGTCGGAATGGCCGTGGTTCCGAACCAGGTTCGATGCTTGCGCCGTTATTCGAACGACGCTGGTGAGCGTGGGTGGCGAAATTATTTTTTATATAAATGTATATTTTTTTATTTTATGGTTAGTCTTTGCAATTTTGCAGACTAATGCAACTAAATGCTTGGCAGACATAATTTTGCCAAAAAGTGTCGTACGGCACCGTACCACTGGAACGCATCCAAAAAAAACTTTATTGCAACTACGGGATCACCCGGTAGTGCGTTTCGCTAATTTTCATACATATGTACATATATGTATTTTGCTACAGTTCACTGGTGCTCACTAGGGCTGCGCACACAGCGACATTTTCGGTTTGGTCGGTACTGTAATCCCGGCGGAACTCGGAATTCGGTACCGAGCATGGTAGAGAGTGTGAGGTTTTGTGCTTATTTTTTGTTGTTTTGAGGGCAAAACGGTCCTGCCCCTCCGAAAGAACAAACCCAAAATCATAAAAATTCCAAAAAAAAAAACAAAAAAAAAAATTTTCGAAGCGCACATATATATGTTTACTCACGCTTTGCTAGTGAGTGGTCAAGCAAAGCTCGCGACCGAAAAATATGTCGTACATACATATTTACATTTACTTACAATGGTAGGTAAAGAAGTACGAAACAAAGAAAATTCATTGTTCCTTTCTCCTCTGCTAGCGTAGCAGAGAAAAAATGGCACAATTCATTATTTTAATTGTTTTCGGCACGCGTGGTCACCAGCAGTAGGATAGGTAAGTGAACTTGTAATTATTGTTGAAAATTTTGTGTCTAACCTTATTTTTTCTTTCTTTTCAGGTCGGCATGGACGCATGGAGGCAGATATGAAGGATCGCCTTGCAGGCGCATGGACACATTGTAAAATCCTACAAGAAAGTTATCTTTGTTCCTTTCTCTTTCTAACACACAGGGTTTTGACACTGAGAAAAACGTCAAATCAGCGGTTGACACTGAGAAAAATGTCAAAAAAAAGCTAGTACAGCAACCCCTATCGCAGCAGGGATGTAATTTTCATTCAAAAATGGAGCGAAATTCCAGTGTAGGGTTGCTGTGTAGGTTAACTTTTGAAGCATATTTAGTATGGAAATATAAGCCGAAATGTGTCAAAGGACAAGTTCTAACTTTACATTGTAGAAAATAATACTATATCACATTTATAATTGAATACAATGTTGCTTAATCCACTTAATGAAGGATAACATTTCGACGATAAGACCACTTCTTGGCAATTTACGTTCGGTTTTCTTTGTTTCTAGTAAAATCTTGAAGCTAAAATATTTGATTAACATATTTGTTGTTTTCAAAATATCATTTGTGCTAGAGCTAGGCATTAGGCAACTAGATTTTTTTCAAAAGTGAAGTGGATCGATCACTTCGTTCAGTCCTTCAGCCGTTCAATACTGAGTATTCTTTTCAATATGGACAAAAACCCGAAAGGAGTTAACCGTTCGGTAGCAGTTAACCGTTCGGTAGGAGTTAACCGTTCGGGTATGTGTTAACCGTTCGAAAAAATATTATTATACGCATTCAAATACAGGTACGTGAAGGTTTGAATGAATAAAACAGACATTAGCCTGCTTGGAATATCCAACAATATTAGATAGTTAAACCAATAATATTAGTAATAATAATAGATAATAATACGTATAACAGATGTCGCAACTTATCTAATTTTCACACGAGACGAAAAAATGCTGACGATACAAGATCTGCAAACGAAGCTAGATTTTGCTGAGTATTCTGTTAATAAGACTTCCAATTGGACAGATTTCGTCGATGTTTTTTATAAAAATTTACTAACAAAATAACTAATTTACAAAGCTATTGTCGTGTTTGAACTAAGCAGAGGCACATCATCCACTATTTTTCACAACCAGAATTGTTATACGGTAAGCGGCATAAGACATTCATGCTTTACCGCTTTAGTGAGGATACCGATGTTTAAGGAGCCAACCTTTCTTAATGAGTTACCAGTCAACTTACTTAACCTGCCAAAAGGACCGTATAGAAAAAAATTAATAAAAAAACATATAAAAAGCTTATTGTAAGAATCTCAAATCAGTGTTTAGAAAATGTAGCAATAAATCTACTTCGATGTTTTCAAAATATATATTTAAGACGAAATAATATGTTCTATGTTAAGCTACTTCTTCTAGCAAATATATACTTGTTAAACTTGTTGTAAAATCTGTTACCCGCAGACAAGCCCATAGCTTCGCGGGTTAAGTGTAATCCCATTGTAAAGTTATACGAAATAAAACATAAACATAAACATAAACATATGAATTTTGTACGAAATATCTAAAATACTTATCTAGCTCGTGACACAATGTGCTAAAATGAATTAAAACAGGAAAATTGGTTCCATGCCGAACTGAAGAGAAATTCAACAAATATTATACTGTTCTGCTTTTATTGGTATAATTGGTTAAATACATTTTTGAGCCTAACACCAGCTAAAAATAGATAGCATTGAACGAGTTTTCTGGCTTTTGACATTATGCAAACATTTAAAGTGTGTTATAATAAAGCGACGCCTAAGAAACTTGCGAGTACCATGTGAATGCACCTTTAGTTGAACACTTTTGCGCATATATGAACAAATTATATTTGAGCCTGCGTTTTGTTTGTAAACACTTTAAATGGTGGGGAATTTCACTTAGATACCAAAAAAATAAGAGAAGTTACTCATTAGTTCAGGTATTTACTGAAATTTACCAAATTAGCACGTGGTATTTTAGTGTAAACAAGGAAGAACAAGAGAATTCCCATGGCAACATCAAGTACATGGTTGCTTTTGCGAGTACCACAGGAAAGTTTTACAAAGTTTAAGAAGATATCATAAAATGATCTTTAAACAGTGAAAACTTTTGTACAAACTACTCTAAACTAAATTACCTGCAACAATAAATATTTTTCAACAACTAGTTTCTCATATTTTCATAGTTATCATACATTTTTCAATAGCTAGTCGTACTTTTTTTTCAGTCCGCATGAATGAGACCCTGCGTATTTCGCCTCTGAATTCGGAGCTCCCAGTCAGGTGAGCACAGCTGTTAGTCGAACAGCTGATTGATAACTTACTTGTAGAGCTTTACAGTGCATGGACATCAGGACAGGATAAGGTAAATTTTATTCGCGCTGCCCGAAATACTGTGTCGTTTCGGTAGCAGCGCAAATTACTTAGAAAAATAAACTGTCTCAAGGGCTGTGGCGGCCGGCACATGCTTTTGAGACACATTTGCATGTACATATACGTATGTATATTTGTGCAACGATTAATATTTTACCTTTTTTTCTCTTTGCAGGTTTTACCATTTTTGACCCACTTTTATCCCTTGGACTGGTAAAATATTTTGTTGGTGAATTTTGGTGCCAGAGTTCCGTCTACATTTAGATTACAATTATTATTCATAAACGCTTAAAATCAGATATGCCTATCAAGTAGATCTTCGCTCGTCAAATCTTCGACTCACGTGGTAATCCCATTGTTGAGGTTGATCTGTGCACCGAGTTGGGTCCTTTCCGCGCTGCCATACCCTCAGGCGAATTGCGTGACAACGACAAGAACAGCTATCATGGCAAATCTGCGCTCAAGGCTGTCGAACATATTACCAAATTCTGGGCATCTAATGGGTTATGTGCAAGGCTGGCGCCGCCAAGAAGGGTGTCCCATTGTATCAGCATATTGCTGATTTGGCTTGCAATAAAGATATCATATTGCCAGTACCAGCATTCAATGTGATCAATGGTGGCAGTCATGCTGGCAATAAATTGAAAAAATAGTTAAGTTAGTTAATTAAGGATAAGTTTGGTTTGGATGCCACAGGGCCGGCATGTTGGTGATGAGGGTGGTTTTGCACCCAACGTTCAATCGAACAAGAAAGCTTTGGTGTTGATTCCAGATGCTATTGCCAAGGGTGGCTACACTGGCAAGGTCGAAATTGGTATGGATGTTGCTGCCCCTGAGTTCCATTGAAGATCCCTTCGATCAGGATCATTGGGATGCCTGGTCGGCAATGACTGCCGCTACACAAATTCCACTTGTTGGTGATGATTTGACCGAAACCAATCCTAAGCGTATACAACCAGCTGTTGAAAAAAAGGCTTAGGAAAGAAGAATAACATCCTACTCCTTGGAAACGAGTAAGTTGAAATCTGTCCCCTGTCTGGGCCCGTTTCTATCTCCCTATCAATCAACAGGTGCAAACCAATATTCTCTCTTTAGATAGTCACCCTAACCTCAGATCATCGGACGTCCTACGCTTAGGAAAGAAGGCTTGCCATTGCTTGCTATTAAAGGTCAATCAAATTGGTACTGTTGTCCATTAAGGCTCATTTGTTGGCCAAGAACAATGGTTGGGGCACTCTTATCATTGGATTTGTATGTGATGCGTAAAAAACAGTTTTAGTGGGCCGGTTATGAATCCAGATGCTGATACTGTTGGTTTGGAGCTCCCGCCTTGGTACATACGCAGTAAGTTGTTGCTAGTAGGAATATGTGCAGGTTAGTTAAGTATCAATCAATTATTCCAGCATTGTTTGCCGAAATTACGCGTATTCTAAATCACATTATGGTCATTGGTATGATTCAATATCCACCGTTTTCGTAGCGATATCGAAGTGCATATCTTGCCAGCTTGGCCACTATTCAAATTGGTTATTCTTTCAGTGCTTTTGTGCTATAGCGCTTTTCTATTGTGCCCATTGGCAGACATCCATATGTTTTGGGTACGCTGCTCTTTGGTAAAATCGATGTGACCGAGGTGCACTTCACTATTGTGACTATACATGTTATAGCAGCTGTTTGTGGTTTCTGGTCCAGGCAATGTGGACCAGTATCCACATGGCTGGGATTATCTCGGCACGGTCGACGGTGGCGGACGAACTTAGATTTCGCCTGCTGGCTATGCGAATCCTTTTAATCATGATCCAATCATATAGGTCGTGTTGATCAGCCAGCTGATTGATATTTTTTTGACTTCTGACAATCCCGACATTCTCCAGTGCGATTTTGACTATAAACTCACATATGCCACACCCAAAATAAAGGGAAATTTTTACGTGTCGGTATGTTTGTCGAGCTGATACTACCTGTTATAGTTGGATCATGATTTGGATTAAATGAATTTTATGTGAACTTCTGTTAGTTTTGACTTAGTTCCTTTTAAGGTAGCTTGTAATAGCAACCTAACATTTGAACAGCAAGGAAGCGATTTGAAACGCAGTTTAGGTTCAGTCTGTCCGCATGCACTTTCTTACCAATGATAGTACACAAAATTAGGTCCTGGATATGTATGAGATCCTACCAGGTAGTGGATATTTTCGCTGTTTATTTGGAGACGTTGTGGCTATGCCAGCTCATCAATCTCAGGTGTTAATGGGATGACTAGTGGGCTTGACTCCGTTATTTCGGTACTGCGTGAGTTTTAATGGGTGCCATTCGCATGGCAAGAGTTCTTTCTCTTGATTATTGAACTTTTTCGGTAATTGTATACCACAACTGTCAACTGCTAAAACACTTCCGAAAATGTCTGGAAAGGTGTCAAACGACGCGTTTTCCTCCACGGAAGTATGGTATTCGTGTTCTTGTACTGGCCATTGTGAGTTGTCTTCTTGTAACCAAGAAGGTCCCTGCCACCACAAAGAATTGTAAAACGACACTATATTTCTGGTTGGATTGGGTGCGTCTACACGCCTGGTTAGTATCCAACCGAACACCGTTTCTTGAGCCAGAAGTGTACTTAGTACATTCTTTTTTAGTTCGCTCAGTATTATTTGCGGATATATATCTCCGCCTAGTATGAGATCTACTTCTTCATTAACGTAGAATCTCTTATCTGCCAAAACTAAGTCTGGGAATGCCTGCATAGTCGTTGCGTCGATATGGCAGGATGGCAGATTCCCAGTTAGTTTGTCTAGAATTAGCACAGAAGTTATTAGGCTAAAGCAAGGGTCCACTGGTGAACGGAGTTCAATGTGGGAGGCCTCCTTGACTTGAGCCGACACCGCATTAGTGATACCCGAAACATGGGCATGCATCCTTTTTGCTGGTAAATTGATTCGGCGTTTTAGTCGTTCTGTCATGAACGAGCATTCTGAGCCAGAATCGATAAGTGCTCTCGCTGGGAAGACTGTACCATTATGATGAATGGTGACTCGAGCTGTCCCTAGCAGCACACCTGCACTTGAATGTACATGGCAGGATTTTACATTTCGGTAAGAATCCGAGCTTGAGTTTGAAACTTCCCGTCTCTGTTGTGCTTGTTGAGAAGTAGAGGCAGCATTATCAGCATTATACTGATTCGGGCTGCTAGTTGCCTGCGTCTGTAGAGACTCCGCATGCAGGAGCGTATGATGTCGAGAGTGGCATTTGTTGCAGTCGTACGAACTGCTGCACTTCGTCCTGGGGATAGACAGTTAGGCAGCCCTTGGTGGATTTAACGAAATTAATCCTCTCCACCGGCGTTAATTTTAGAAAACGGGGACAATTTCGCAATCTGTGGGAGTTTGATTTGCATTTTGTGCACAGTAACTTTGTGACATTTGCTTGGTATGCACCAAGTCTTTTTGTAGGGGTTTCGTTGGCAGGTCGCGTAGATTGCGGTTTCTGCGCTTTCGGAGAAGCTCCTATGAACCCAGACACTGTTTCAAGTGTCTGGAAGCAGTTAGGCAAAAATTTATCCATATCCTCCCACTTGGATATTTCCACTTTATGGTCTATGCTTTGCTCCCATAGACCAAGCGTACTTTCCGGCAATTTCGTTGAACATAGGTACGTTATAATTGCGTCCCAGTTCCAAGTGTCAATATTATGACTTCGCAGGGATGAAAGACAATTATTTATTTCCCGTTGCAATGTTTTAATTGCGCTACCACACTCACTCTCTACCTTTTTTAAGTTGAATAAAAT
This sequence comes from Sphenella marginata, assembly GCA_951509765.1. Lineage (NCBI taxonomy): Eukaryota > Metazoa > Arthropoda > Insecta > Diptera > Tephritidae > Sphenella > Sphenella marginata. Next base: position 41,002,617 of record OX608083.1, read on the forward strand.
TTGGAGTTGCGAGTTCACAAGTATACGTTTATTTTGGTATCTCTCGCATAAGTTTCTCCACGCGATATCGAATCCCTCATTCGTGAGCGGACAGTTTTTAACAATATCTTTTGCCTCACCTAGTGTTTTATTGTTGAGATGGAACAATTTCTCAACTGGTGTTAGGCGTTTGTTTAAGATATAAATGGCCGTGAACATGTCACGAAATGTTGGCCATGACAGGTAATCGCCCTTGAAAACTTCAGTATCGCAAGGAGGCAGGCGGATACTGTGCTCAAATTCGGGCTTTTCTTCCGTTTTGGTATCAGCTTTTGTTAACGTCGCTTGGCGTGTAGCCATGTCTGACATGCAGTGTAAATAAATGGCGTATGCCTTTTTGTATTTTAATTGAACTGCTACTATGTCAGAAGCTTCCAACTTATTTGAGTTTAACAACTCATCTTGGGCCGTTCTCGTTTTCCTCCACATTGACTTCAAGTCCTCTTGTTGAAGGCCAAGAGTAAACTTGGTGTGGGCGGAATCATCTATTTCATTATAGTCAGATTCGAATTCGCTGATCGTGTCAACCAACCTAATGAAACTGTCCATATTTTGGATTCTGAGGAATTAGAATCAAAACAAAACTAGAAAAATAGCTTGAGGTACGAGAAATGCTCAATCGTACAATATAATTCTTAAAAAAGGGTAAAGGCCGTATGTACCCCAGGAAAATCAAACAAACCAATTCAATAATTTTTTCAATAAATTAACGCAGAGTCTTTAAAATCTTATTAAATTTTATTCATTTATTACAGACTTGGCCGTATCGTCTGAATAATTTGTGTAAACTCGACAATAAATTCAAATTTATACTATGTGATTAACTCGTCACCCACACGCTATCGGGGATATGTTTATATATATATATGTATACGTGTATATATGTGCTGCCGCAATAACGAAAGTAAACAAAATAAACCACAAGTAAAGTGCGCGGTGTATCAAAACGAGCGAATAGGTGAATATTTAAGTGGATATTTTGTGCGAATAAATGAAAATTTAACTAAAAAACTAAGTGACTTTATTTAATAAAACTAACTAGCCTTCGGTTGAATTGCTGTGCGTGTTTATCGCTAAAAAAGTGGAAAACTGAGACGAAACGAACAACCGAAAGGCTACGTGAATTTAATGTGAAAGTGAGTTTATGTTACCTTAGCAATTGCAATGTTAATTATTTTGAAAAATTTTAAATAATGCACTCACTAAACAAATTCACTTTTCGCACTTATGTTTTGAGAACACTCGCGGGCGACACTTTTTAAATATAAATATTTGTGGCAATTCGTTTAACAAAAATAGCAACACCAAAAACAAGTGGCAAGAAATATACAACTTACGTGCTTTGATATGGTGATCTGTAGCGTTGTTGTATTTATGTGTTATATGTTGTTGTGGCAGCTTCTTTGCGGCAGTGTTAATTTGGCTGTGCGAATTGATCCAAAGCTGAAAATTAGTAAAATTCAATATTCTGTGATGAATTGTTGAAATCTTCGATGTTGTTTTTTGTTGTTGTTATGGACCGTATAGGCTGTATCCGTTTCTCGGTGAGATGGACCATGAGCAAATCGGCTGTGGTGCTTAGCTCGAGCGGCCTTGGCTCGAAAGCACCGCGGTCGAATTGGTATTTGAAAGAAAAATAAGAAGAACGAGAATTCTCGTTATAAATGTGGCCGTGTATTTATTGGGAAAAATGTAATCGTACAAAAGAATTTTACCTTAGATAATTTGGCTGCGCTAGAAATTCCTGGGGTGGTCGTGACGTTTGTTGTCTTCGATGATCGCCGAAAAAGTAGACGGTTGTGCAGTCGCGGACAACCGTTGAACCCCGAATTTCAGCCTCCGGTTTTAAGGGGAGGTGAACCGACACATGCACACCCACATGCATGTATATGTTTGCTGACAAACATGAATATGCGTGCATGTACATACATGTGGGCGGCTTGGTGTTGGGGTTTTGTATAAAACAAAAAGTGACATTAGGGTGGCGCATTTTTTAAGACTTTAGGCATCGAGCCTAAACAATAACTGATATAAAATGGAATAAAAAATTTATAGCATTAATTTGAAATAAATTCAGCCGAAGACTTCTTTACTCGTATTAATATACATATGTATATATAAACATGTGTATTTCAAATATAAATACATAACAAAATACAACAAAATTGTAACTATTGCCAATAACGTACCACAAATGAAAAATGTGCCACTTTTGTTACTAAAGTAACAATCATCGTAGACGTTAGATAGAAATATTTAAAATTGCCTGCATCTCTAATCCCTTACAATTCAGCTGCTTTGCATATACACACGAGCATAAAGATGGCTAGGTATGCAATTTTTAAACATCCCAGCCACATATTGGCATCCGTTTTGCAAATTAAGATTGCAGCAAGCTTGCATAAATAAGAGCGTTGCGAACGTTGTTGAAAATTTCTTTGCAAATGCAAGTGTTTTGCCAACATCGTTGAAAATTTGTTTGCAAATGCAAGTGTTTCATAAATTTAAGCAACACGTGTCATTCTCGCTTTAAAAATTGTGTAAATAAGTTGTTTTAATAAATTGTGTAAAAGTTTGATACTTTGAATTATCATTTGCTATTAAAAAAGGTAATTATCTACTTATTTAATGTCTGCAGCTAAAAAGAAGAAAGGCACAGCAGCAGCAAAATTTTTGAGCATTTGTGGAACAGGAGCTTTTGCTGGTAAGTGAAATACGTTTCATAGGTTTCTAGGTCCATTTTGATATTTATATTTCAATTCTGTTTGGAGAAACTTTCGCTGAAAATGGAGGCAAGTAAGAGGACTTTGCGACAATGAAGCTCCTATTTTTATATTTTAATTTAATGTTATTTTCTTTAGAAAAAAAATTTAATATTAAAAATGATTCTTTAAATGTATCAATAAAAAAACATATCTAAAACAAACTCAATGTTTTAAACGCTTATTAATTTCATCAAAAATACTAGTTTTTTAAGATTTATAAAACGTGTTTTTTAAGGATTTATAAAACGTATTTTTTAAGCATTTAGGAAACGTGTTTTTTAAGCATTTAGTACACATGTTTTGCAAATGTCTTTTTCACGCTTATGAAGTTGCGTCCTTTTCGATTATAAAACCCTTGCTTTGAAGCGTTTCACAACAACGTTCTGCAAGTGTTTTGCTTACATTTGAACGCTTCTTTTTATATAAAATTGTTTGCTGGGATGTTATTGTTATTGTTATTGTTTTGGTTACTTATTTGTGTGCGTGAGATAACGAGTTTAGTTACCAGAACAACAGATAGTGAAATGCCATGCATGTACACACAACAATATATCGACAGTAACACTGAAAACCCCGTCAGTCACTATTTTTCCAAAAATTAGGTTCTGAGCCTTTTCAATAGATCCTGATATTGCGCGCATTGAAATGCAGTCAAAATCGGGTTACAACTTCCCGTTTCTTTCCAGTGGTGAAATGTAATAACCGTCGCTCATATACATACGTTATAAATATCACAGTTTATTCCCTCTCCTGAAAACTTTTTGGCTTTCAACATACAGGGTTTTGCAAGTTGGCTGTCGATATGGGTATAATTTTTAAGTATGGATTTTCTTTTATTTGCCTGTTGAAATAAACATGCGTTGCGATCATTTTACGTAGCGGTATTTAGTGCCAAATATTTGCGCAAAATTTTGTTCCTTAATATCGTCTAAAAAAATCCTAAAATAATGCAGAACACATTTGGAATTGGCCCAAAGTAGTCCCAGAATGGTCGAAAATAAAACCCGAGAAAGTCTCATAAATATTTCAAATAGTCCCAAAACAATCCCGAAATGATACCAAAAAAGTCCCGAAAAAGTGCGAAAATTATCCCCAAAAAATCCCGAAATGGTCTCGAAACCAATCCCGAAATGGTCCTGAAGTAATCTCGAACGTATCCGTATACGTCCTTGAATAACTCCCGCAATTCCCGCCAAAATAGTTTTTTTGGTTAACATTGCGAAAGGAGAAAGAATCAATTACAGCAGTTCTTCTCCGGCGGCAAGAGGCCTTACCACTTCGATTCTTTTGTGAATTATTTTTTGTATGAAACAAGAGACGATGCAAGGCCTTCCGTTTCCGCTTCTTAAGCAATGGATTATACAAGCAGTTCGCTTCAAGCCCTTCATACATGCAGTTGTAACTGTATACTTGCATAGTTGAGACAAACAAATAATGACTCTTTTTATGCTTGACACCTTACCACCTCGCTTCTCGAGAAGCGGCAAAAGAATCGCTCTCTGTGAAGCGCTGCGCGAAGGTGCATTGCTCTTACCGAGAAGCTATTCTGTAATGCATTCTGAAGGGAAGCGCTTGACAATTTTCCAACTGGGTATGTATGTATGTACATTAAAGGCCTCACGCTCCATACAAAAAAATGCACACACTGTTTCCATCGGAATTATAAACTTCAATGTATTCTAAGACCTGGTTCAAAATATTTCGAAAAAATATTAAGATTTACTGGAAGCATAAACAAGTTTGAAAATTTTATCAACGCAATCCAAATATTGAGATGTATGATGCTGTTTTTGGTCATAATTTTTTTTTGTTTTTTTTTTTTTTTTTCAGAGGAGGAAGCATCGAAAGCCTTACAGTCAGTGTATGACTTTAACACACTAAACCTCCTACCGTCATGTACCGATCCCCCCGGTACTACGGTTAAGTATTCCGTCGGGAGGTGGTTTGAGCACAAGTCTCAACGTCAGTTCGTCAGCGTTACTGTACTATTTCAGTTCTTAGCTGGGGATCTTTTGTTAGATTTTTCATTCATCTAGTCTGGAGTATTGATCATATTGATCAAAGAAAGTCGTTCTTGTCCAACTACCAAAGATATGTATATAGACATAGCTATATAGGCATGTACTTACACTACATCTACTCGCTTATTCTGTCTCACTAGCTCTTCTGCATCTAGCCGGTTGGAGTGGCCGTATTTCCGGCCCGCATCTATAATAATTCAGTACGTTTATAAGTAATAAATTATACTCACAACATATCGACAGCCACACTGCAAACCCTGTATGTTCAAAACCAAAAAGTTTTCAGGAGAGGGAAAAAACTGTAATAATTATAACGTATTTATATGAGCGACGGTTATTTAATTTCACCACTGGAAGGAAACGGGAAGTTGTAACCCGATTTTGACTGAATTTTAATGTGCGAAATATCACGATCTATGGGAAAGGCTCAGAACCTTATTTTTGGAAAAATAGTGACTTACGGGGTTTTGCAGTGTAGCTGTCGATATTCAGTTGCAAGGTAATGCAGTCGGGAGGCCGCGTCCCCAATCTGCTCCTTCTGGTTTGTGTCACGTGGACCAGGCGGTTGAAAGGCCGTGTTTCCACCCGATACTTACGCACTCTTAAAATTTTGTTTGCAGGCCAATACAGTGGAGAGGCTGAATCTCCAATCTGCAATCTGCACCTCTGGTATAGGTTTGTTAAACTAGGTGGTTGAAAGGCCGTGTTTCCACCTACGTCTGAGATACTTACGTACGCTGCGGCGCAGCCGTTCCAGACTTCTAAGCCACTTCATGACTTCTGCGATTACCTCGCACGCTGCCATCCATTTTTGTTTACTTCGTAGCATGTGACCAACCAGCGACTCGGGAGCGTAGTCCTCATCGGCTATGCTGCTTAGTGTACTTCTAAAGCTGTACTATCTGGGACATTCGAAGAACACGTGGTAGACATCTTCCACTACCTCGCATCCACAGTGATCGCATACGTTGTTGCTTTCATGCTTAAACCGATAAAGGTATTCTTTAAAGCATCCATGGCCGCTTAAGAACTGAGTCAGATAAAAATCTACCTCCCCGTGTGTTCTCGTTACCCATGTTTTAATATCTGGTATAATAGCGGTATGTCCAGGGCCCTTTATTCGATATGTTCCATCTGTTTTGAATACTAATCTAGCGTGCTGTGGCTGCTTTCTTTGCCAATATGTCAATTGGGCACAAGCCAGAGATTACCAGTGCGGCATCGTCTGATACCGTTCTAAAACCGCTACAAACTCGGAGAGCAGCCTTCTGTCTATCATGATTCCCAGATACTTAACTGCAGGCATTGTTTCAATGTCATGGTCTCCGATTCTTATCGTGACCTGCTCTACCTGCTTGATACTAGTACCGCCTCTGTTTTGTGCTCCGCAAGCTGTACTCCATGTTGCATGAACCATGTTTGAACGCTCGCTATGCTTACATTAGTTCTTCCACATATATCACTTAAGTGTTTGGCAGTAACAATCAATACGATATCATCCGCGAATCCGATAATCTTAACTCCATTATGTACTTTAAGTCGCAGCACTCCGTCGTACATAATGTTCCATGGTAATGGGCCGAGCACGGACCGTTGAGGAACCCCGCCTGTGACATGGAGCTTTTCCGTGCCATCTGCCGTTTCGTATTGCAGCAGACGTCCGCCAAAATAGCTGCGGATTATGCATCTCAGGTAATAGGATATTCCTACCCTGTCTAGGGTATCCAGAATTTTCGCCCAGTTAGCGCAATTGAATGCGTTCTTTTCATCTAAGGTCACGATAAGGCAGTATTCCTTAGATCCCTCGAGCCAGCGTGTGCCTTTTATTGCATCTTGAGCGGTATCTCTAGCCACGTTAACTACATTTATGGTGGATTGTATGTAGATTACTCGCTCAAGAATTTTGCCGCTCCGTCGAGCAGGCAAATGGGCCTGTAGCTGGATGGCTCCGAAAGGTTTTTTCCAGGCTTCGGCAGTAGCACTAAATTTTGGCGTTTCCACATCGAAGGGAATGCCCCCTCAGCTAGGCATACAGTAAATAAGTTCGCGAACGTTGACGCCTTATAGTCAACCGCCACCTTCAGTACTTTGTTGGGCACGCAGTCTGGACCAGGAGACTTGTTGTCATCTAGGCTCTTAACCGCTAGGAGCACTTCCTCTACCGCCACTTCATTAAATGCATATAATGGATTATTTGGCGTAGGGGAAACTAGTTTTCTTTGCGTGGGAAAGAGAGTATCGACCAAGTATTTGAGGAATGACGGGCATGTTGGTATGGCTTCGCGCTTGGTTTTCAACTTTTTCAAGACCAATTTGTAGGCCGTTCCCCATGGGTCGTGTTCAGCCTCATCGCAGAGCTATTCGCTATTGCCGCCTTCAAAGCATGACGCGCAGCTTTATAGGCAGCTCTGTACTCTAAGAAGGTTGGCCTATCTCGTGATCTTTGGAAGCGCCGCATCGCCCGAATACATTCTCTCCTTAGCGTTTATATGCTGTCATTCCACCAATACGCCGAGCTCTGCTGTTTTCGTATGGTCTTTCTGGTCATCGATGCATCGCATGCTCCTTTGATGTCAGCCATTACCTTAGTGACTATAAAGTTCGCGCTGCCTGTATACTCGGATGCTGGCAGCATTGCTTTGAAAACATCGGAGTCGAAGGTGTTGACCTTCCAACCCCTACTCCTCACGGAAGTTCGATTGGTAGGAGTCCTTCCCCCGTCTACTTTGATGTCCACTACGATGGCCGAGTGATTGCTTTGAGTATAGCACTCACTAATCTTCCACTCGCACATCCTAAACATATTTCATATTTCCAGGAGTAGGTTTGTGGTTTTTTTATGCTTACCTTTTGCACTCCAGCAAAAAACATAAAAAAGATTAGAAATCTTATTATTTTTTTCTCGAAATATTTTGGGGAGTCCTTAGAAAAGAGTGAATTTTGAAATTCCGTTGGAAACAGTGCAACTTTTTTGGCGAGGCGCCTTAATGTACATACATTTACTACTCCAATATTCTGCGAATGTTCCTCACAACAATGTTGTTCAGTTCAGCGAACGTATATGGGAATATTCGAGCATGTGTTCGGGTATACGAATGATGGGATTTTTTTATGCGTTCGTATTGGCTAACAGGAATGCAAATATATATTTTTTATTGTTCAGCTGCACGAATAAGAGCGAACGAGAGTGAATATTTCCTAATCCTGGTTTACACAAACAAAATAATAACTCATGTAAGACAGTAATTAAGTTGTTTTGTTTGTGCTATACCATGAAGCTTTTATACACAAGTCCTGTGCGATCGCATCTTGAATATGCGGTATTTGTGTGGAGGCCGCACACTCAGCTTCATATTAAGAGAATATTTTATCGGAAAGTATCGTTATTGATTTCAATCTGTTAAAACAAGACTTTTTAAATCTTCTGTATTCTACTTTTTAACATATATATGTATTTGTGCTAATATAAATTTAATAAAATTGTGTACCTAATAGTGTGTAAGAAAACAACGTTTCATTGACTTAGTAAATACATAAAAGATATGTACACATGTTTACACACGAGTACTTGGGAGTCTCGCCTTTTCTACTTCAATAGTTTAAAACAAAATTAAACCATATTAAACAAATTGTTTGCAAATTTACAAAAATTAAAAAAAAAAAACTGAACATAATTTCTTTATGTATTTATAGTGATTACAACAATTAATTGTTTGGATTAACATATGGCTGCCATTTTGTTGCTCATGGCGCTACTTATAACGGTTAGTACAAATGAATATGGGCTTTACTACTATCAGAAGTAAAATCTTAGATATATATATTGTTTTTAAAGCGCGGTTATGTTTTCACATGAAAGTCTAACATAAACAATATTTTTTATTTTTTCCATTGAAACGTTTGCCTTTACAAACTCCTTTTTGTTTGAATTGTCATAAACAAAAGGAAAATGTTTTGAAAATGTAACAAACTGTACAAAACTTTAACGGTATGGTTAATGTTCGCATCCTGCCCAAAATATTTTGAAGTAAGTATCGAGATAATACATTCTACTAACCATGGCTATCCTTGGTAATTATGATTCTCCAAATTCACAAATTTTTTCTAATAAGGCCATATGCCAATCGGTTGAAAATTGTAAATTTTGACAGGCCGAAAGAAAATTCTGACATTTATCGATTGGCACACAGCCTAATATTTTAAAAAATTTTATGGAAAATAGCAAAAGCCTGAAAGTATGTACTCACGCTTACACGGAAAACCATTTTCAGAGTACAAAAGTTAGAAGTGACGTATCTTATAAATGAAACCAAATGTGTGTCTTTGGATCTGTTTGTCTCTGAAGGCGTTCAACGTACTCAACCAACCTGTACGAAATTTTGAATGTATATTATTGTCGAAAACGACACAGACCACATACAGTTTTTGGAAAGGTGCAATTTTTCTAATAGGCACGTCAAAATATAGTCATTACCACGTCTGTTGGGTATGTTATTGGTTAATAAATATGCCCTTGTTGAGGTGTCAAATCAGTCAACTAAAGCTGTAATATCCTTTGTTCATAACCCCCACAAGGCAACTAGTCTCAGTTCATTTTTTGAAGTTTTGTCCTCGTATGTGGTGGATTATCTGAATATTATTGTGTGTGGTGACTTTAATGTTAACCTCCTTACAAGTGAATCTATAGCTATGTCTGATGCTGTAGCAAGCTTGGGCCTTTCTATTGTAAATGGGTATATGCCAACTAGATATGCAAATTATTGCAACCCTAGCGTGCTTGATTACTTTATTGTGTCCGACCCCTCTTATATGTTGAAGTTTGACCAGTTTTCCTTTGTTTCGCATCACGATCTAATCTTCGGGGCTTTTGATACTGATTTTGACCAGCCAAGAGCGACGTCGGGCCAAACTTTTGAATTTAGAGATTATAAAACCCTTGACTTTGACTTGCTATTTCTACACCTTTCTTGTATGAACTGGTCGGATTGTTGGTATTTTGGCTCGGTTAATGACAAGCTTAACTTCCTAAAGGATAACTTGCTTAACGCTTTTAATACCCATGTTCCAGTCCGTTCTTGTAAAGCCAAGTCTTTTTCCTGTCCATGGCTTAATGACAAAGTTCTAAAGGCTATCAAAACTAAAAATAAGTGTTATTCCGTATGGAAGAGAAATCGCTCGCAAATGAGCTAGGTGCCATTTATAAGCGCAAGAAATAAAGCTACCACTATAATTAGAAAGGAAAAATATCTCTATTATACCTCGAAGTTAGATCCCCCACTGTCCTCTAGTGTTCTAAGGCGTAATTTAAAAAAACTTGAACGTTTATGCGAAAGATACATCGGAGTGTAAGTTAGATGTAGATGTCCTGAATGATGCGTTTTTGAAGGTTCCCGCGTCGGTCCAATCTCAAGCGCAATTCGTACCCTGAAATATATACAGGAGCGCCTTTCGACTTTGTTACCGTCACTGAACGTGAAGTCATGAAATGTGTGTTAAATGTCAAATCTAATGCTATAGGGGAGGATGGGTTGCCAATAAAATTTATTAAAATAGTTTTGCCGTATATCTTAGGGACATTAATGCACATAATAAATCACTCGATCACTACATCTTGCTTCCATCATACGTGGAAGGTGGCGTCGGTAAGACCGATAAGTAGGCCGGTAAGTATCCTGCCAGCGCTCTCAAAGGTTTTTGAAGCTTTGTTGGGAGAGCAAATCAAGTTGCATGTGTAAAGCAATAGTTTAGTGTCTAACTTCCAGTCTGGCTTTAGGAGAAAGCAGAGTTGCTCGAGAGCTGTGGTAAAGATTCTAGATGATATTCGTTCATCTTTCGACAAAAATCATATTACGCTTCTTTGCTTGTTAGACTTCTCGAAAGCTTTTGACTCAGTGAATCATGCGATTCTCTGTCTTAAGCTGCAGAAATATTTTGGTTTTAATGCATGCTCGTTGAAACTAATAGATAGTTACCTGGTAGGTAGGTGCCAAAGAGTGAAAAATGGCTTAGCCGGGCGTTCCTCAGGGCTCCATAATGGGTCCTCTTTTATTTACCCTTTTCATTAACGATATATTTTTTTTAGGTGTAAGTTTCTAACTATGCACGCGTATGCTGATGATATACAGCTGTACTCATCAACTAAATTTAAGAATTTTAATTTTTTAACACACAATTTTAACACTGACTTATCATCATTGATGAGTTGGTCCTGTGAAAACTGCCTCTTACTTAACCCTAATAAGTCGTTTGTCCTGCCGATAGCTAAAAAGAAAGTGCACGGTCTTGTTATACCCCCTCTATATTAAGGTAGCAATCCTCTAAAGTTTGTTAGTAAAATCACAAACTTAGGTTCTGTAATTAATTCGAATTTAACCTGCTCTGACCACATTAATACAGCAGTTGGTAAAAGCTATGTAGCCTATCGGCAGCGTGTACTCCCATATCTATTAGGCGCAAACTCGCAATCCAATTAATTTTACCCATTATCCTCCGAGCAGCTCCTTGCAGCGGGACTGCTCAAGACTCTCCTGCTCCGGGCTGGTATTGAATCCAACCCGGGACCAAGAGAAAGGATCTGTTGTATATGCTGGAAGAAAATTTATGTGAAACGTTCACATTCAGTACAATGCTCTAATTGTAACAGATGGTTGCATCTAACTAGTTGCTCCGGACTAAATCCCTCTACTCATAGACCCGCTAATTTTATAGCTGCTGTTCACGTCCTACGACGGCCTGTGGCCGTCGCCGATCAAGTATCGCTCCGCCAAATATGTCTGACTCTGTCACATCAGTCTCCACGACTAGCACTAACAATGCACATCAGCAAGTAGACCTTCCGAGCGGCCGCTCACGCCCCCAGGCGTCAACATCTCACACAGCAGCTCACAGCTACTCCCTCCGTAGCACTTCCCAAGTGGATTTGAGCAATGCTGAGCGTCCGCTCTCTCCCACCCCCTCGGTCAGCCCCTCTTCTTCCAGCATCAGCACGAGTATAAGCCACAACCATCAGCTCCTGGTCCCTTATGCTACGTGCACTGTTTGTCGGTTAAGATTATACACGCCGTTGGCATCAGTCAAGTGCAATAACTGCCTTGGCCTGTGTCACCTGCTTATATGCTCTGGACAGGAACCTATGGACTGATACGTACGTTGCGGCATGCTGTCGAGCTACACAACCTTCAACGTCATCTGACTCGCCTCTACCTTCTGGTAACGCGATTCCTTCGACTTCAAGATTGCGCCGTAGTGCGCGACCCAGCCCATTACCACCTAGGCATACGCACAAGTCCTTGAACCCCAGCATCAACTCTGCTCCCCCTTCGCATTTCGGTATTCTGCAATTTAATTGCAACGGCCTAACCGGTAAAATTGTTGAAGTGATAAACTTAATGAAGCGACTCAACATCAAGATCGCGGCGATTCAGGAGACAAAGCTCGGTGGAAGGTCGTCTCTTCTGACCTGCAACGGGTACAATGTACATCGTTGTGGCAGTGCGAGAGGGCTTGGGGCTGGCCTGGCATTCATCTGTGCAGTATCGTCTATTTGAGCCTGACATCGACCCGAGGGACACCACCTTAGAACGTCAAGGTATGGTTGTCCGGTCAGGCGATATCGACCTTGAAATCATAAACATTTACATACCTCCCGTCACCTGCTGTCCCACGGATTACCACCCCGACATTCGTGCGTTACTCAGGGGCGAGAACCGCGTCATCCTTGGTGACTTCAACGCACACCACGACCAGTGGCACTCCAGCTTGCAGGCCGATGGTAGGGGACAGGAGCTGGCTGACCAAATAGAAGATTCGACGTTCTGCAAGGTAAATGGGGATGCCCCCACTAGAGTGGCGGTAAGCTGCTCTAGCTAACCAGACACCACCATAGGCAGCGCAGGCCTTACAAACTGCGTTGAATGGCGACCGATGCTGACGATTGCTTCAGACCACCTACCCATAGTGCTCTCTATCGATCGCCCCACCGGCTTTGTCACCGCTGAGAATCGCACATACACCAACTTCAATAAAGCCGACTGGGAGGGTTTTCTAACCACCACAGTGAGCGCCTTCGATGCTCACCCCACCCCATCAACACATTATGTCAGGTAAAATAAAGGAAGTGCGTCCATTCATCCCCGCAGAGGCAGCGGCCCTGGGAAATGAACTTGACCATATTAGATCAAATAAAGGATCTTAATGCGGAAATCAGACGCTTAGTAGATAAACACGAACGCGCTAAGTGGGAAGAGCACCTATGGTCTTGCAACCTCTCGGCTGGAGTTGGCAAATTGTGGTCGACGGTGAAATCTTTGTCCAACCCGAATAAACCTAACGACAAAATATCCATCGCCTTCGGTGATAAAGTTCAGTTGAAGCCTAAACGATGCGCGATCGCCTTCTGCCGACAATTTGTAATGCATCCTCCGTTGAAAAAAGAGATTCGCCGAGCCACCAGGGAAGCGCATAAACACAAAAACAGCGATGCGCCCATTGCTATCTCTACAACAGAAGTTCATGAGGCAATTCGGAGATCGAAGAACACCAAATATATTGGCCCCGATGGCATTTCCATGCTGATTCTGAAACACCTCGGCGACGAAGGCATAAGATACCTTACACACATTTTCAACCTTTCCCTGTGCACCTTTGTCATTCATGAAAGATGGAGACAGGGAAAGGTGGTCCCACTACTAAAGCCTGGCAAGCCAGCTGCCGTAGGGGAGGCATATCGCCCGGTATCTCTAGCCACGTTAACTACATTTATGGTGGATTGTATGTAGATTACTCGCTCAAGAATTTTGCCGCTCCGTCGAGCAGGCAAATGGGCCTGTAGCTGGATGGCTCCGAAAGGTTTTTTCCAGGCTTCGGCAGTAGCACTAAATTTTGGCGTTTCCACATCGAAGGGAATGCCCCCTCAGCTAGGCATACAGTAAATAAGTTCGCGAACGTTGACGCCTTATAGTCAACCGCCACCTTCAGTACTTTGTTGGGCACGCAGTCTGGACCAGGAGACTTGTTGTCATCTAGGCTCTTAACCGCTAGGAGCACTTCCTCTACCGCCACTTCATTAAATGCATATAATGGATTATTTGGCGTAGGGGAAACTAGTTTTCTTTGCGTGGGAAAGAGAGTATCGACCAAGTATTTGAGGAATGACGGGCATGTTGGTATGGCTTCGCGCTTGGTTTTCAACTTTTTCAAGACCAATTTGTAGGCCGTTCCCCATGGGTTGTGTTCAGCCTCATCGCAGAGCTATTCGCTATTGCCGCCTTCAAAGCATGACGCGCAGCTTTATAGGCAGCTCTGTACTCTAAGAAGGTTGGCCTATCTCGTGATCTTTGGAAGCGCCGCATCGCCCGAATACATTCTCTCCTTAGCGTTTATATGCTGTCATTCCACCAATACGCCGAGCTCTGCTGTTTTCGTATGGTCTTTCTGGTCATCGATGCATCGCATGCTCCTTTGATGTCAGCCATTACCTTAGTGACTATAAAGTTCGCGCTGCCTGTATACTCGGATGCTGGCAGCATTGCTTTGAAAACATCGGAGTCGAAGGTGTTGACCTTCCAACCCCTACTCCTCACGGAAGTTCGATTGGTAGGAGTCCTTCCCCCGTCTACTTTGATGTCCACTACGATGGCCGAGTGATTGCTTTGAGTATAGCACTCACTAATCTTCCACTCGCACATCCTAAACATATTTCATATTTCCAGGAGTAGGTTTGTGGTTTTTTTATGCTTACCTTTTGCACTCCAGCAAAAAACATAAAAAAGATTAGAAATCTTATTATTTTTTTCTCGAAATATTTTGGGGAGTCCTTAGAAAAGAGTCAATTTTGAAATTCCGTTGGAAACAGTGCAACTTTTTTGGCGAGGCGCCTTAATGTACATACATTTACTACTCCAATATTCTGCGAATGTTCCTCACAACAATGTTGTTCAGTTCAGCGAACGTATATGGGAATATTCGAGCATGTGTTCGGGTATACGAATGATGGGATTTTTTTATGCGTTCGTATTGGCTAACAGGAATGCAAATATATATTTTTTATTGTTCAGCTGCACGAATAAGAGCGAACGAGAGTGAATATTTCCTAATCCTGGTTTACACAAACAAAATAATAACTCATGTAAGACAGTAATTAAGTTGTTTTGTTTGTGCTATACCATGAAGCTTTTATACACAAGTCCTGTGCGATCGCATCTTGAATATGCGGTATTTGTGTGGAGGCCGCACACTCAGCTTCATATTAAGAGAATATTTTATCGGAAAGTATCGTTATTGATTTCAATCTGTTAAAACAAGACTTTTTAAATCTTCTGTATTCTACTTTTTAACATATATATGTATTTGTGCTAATATAAATTTAATAAAATTGTGTACCTAATAGTGTGTAAGAAAACAACGTTTCATTGACTTAGTAAATACATAAAAGATATGTACACATGTTTACACACGAGTACTTGGGAGTCTCGCCTTTTCTACTTCAATAGTTTAAAACAAAATTAAACCATATTAAACAAATTGTTTGCAAATTTACAAAAATTTAAAAAAAAAAACTGAACATAATTTCTTTATGTATTTATAGTGATTACAACAATTAATTGTTTGGATTAACATATGGCTGCCATTTTGTTGCTCATGGCGCTACTTATAACGGTTAGTACAAATGAATATGGGCTTTACTACTATCAGAAGTAAAATCTTAGATATATATATTGTTTTTAAAGCGCGGTTATGTTTTCACATGAAAGTCTAACATAAACAATATTTTTTATTTTTTCCATTGAAACGTTTGCCTTTACAAACTCCTTTTTGTTTGAATTGTCATAAACAAAAGGAAAATGTTTTGAAAATGTAACAAACTGTACAAAACTTTAACGGTATGGTTAATGTTCGCATCCTGCCCAAAATATTTTGAAGTAAGTATCGAGATAATACATTCTACTAACCATGGCTATCCTTGGTAATTATGATTCTCCAAATTCACAAATTTTTTCTAATAAGGCCATATGCCAATCGGTTGAAAATTGTAAATTTTGACAGGCCGAAAGAAAATTCTGACATTTATCGATTGGCACACAGCCTAATATTTTAAAAAATTTTATGGAAAATAGCAAAAGCCTGAAAGTATGTACTCACGCTTACACGGAAAACCATTTTCAGAGTACAAAAGTTAGAAGTGACGTATCTTATAAATGAAACCAAATGTGTGTCTTTGGATCTGTTTGTCTCTGAAGGCGTTCAACGTACTCAACCAACCTGTACGAAATTTTGAATGTATATTATTGTCGAAAACGACACAGACCACATACAGTTTTTGGAAAGGTGCAATTTTTCTAATAGGCACGTCAAAATATAGTCATTACCACGTCTGTTGGGTATGTTATTGGTTAATAAATATGCCCTTGTTGAGGTGTCAAATCAGTCAACTAAAGCTGTAATATCCTTTGTTCATAACCCCCACAAGGCAACTAGTCTCAGTTCATTTTTTGAAGTTTTGTCCTCGTATGTGGTGGATTATCTGAATATTATTGTGTGTGGTGACTTTAATGTTAACCTCCTTACAAGTGAATCTATAGCTATGTCTGATGCTGTAGCAAGCTTGGGCCTTTCTATTGTAAATGGGTATATGCCAACTAGATATGCAAATTATTGCAACCCTAGCGTGCTTGATTACTTTATTGTGTCCGACCCCTCTTATATGTTGAAGTTTGACCAGTTTTCCTTTGTTTCGCATCACGATCTAATCTTCGGGGCTTTTGATACTGATTTTGACCAGCCAAGAGCGACGTCGGGCCAAACTTTTGAATTTAGAGATTATAAAACCCTTGACTTTGACTTGCTATTTCTACACCTTTCTTGTATGAACTGGTCGGATTGTTGGTATTTTGGCTCGGTTAATGACAAGCTTAACTTCCTAAAGGATAACTTGCTTAACGCTTTTAATACCCATGTTCCAGTCCGTTCTTGTAAAGCCAAGTCTTTTTCCTGTCCATGGCTTAATGACAAAGTTCTAAAGGCTATCAAAACTAAAAATAAGTGTTATTCCGTATGGAAGAGAAATCGCTCGCAAATGAGCTAGGTGCCATTTATAAGCGCAAGAAATAAAGCTACCACTATAATTAGAAAGGAAAAATATCTCTATTATACCTCGAAGTTAGATCCCCCACTGTCCTCTAGTGTTCTAAGGCGTAATTTAAAAAAACTTGAACGTTTATGCGAAAGATACATCGGAGTGTAAGTTAGATGTAGATGTCCTGAATGATGCGTTTTTGAAGGTTCCCGCGTCGGTCCAATCTCAAGCGCAATTCGTACCCTGAAATATATACAGGAGCGCCTTTCGACTTTGTTACCGTCACTGAACGTGAAGTCATGAAATGTGTGTTAAATGTCAAATCTAATGCTATAGGGGAGGATGGGTTGCCAATAAAATTTATTAAAATAGTTTTGCCGTATATCTTAGGGACATTAATGCACATAATAAATCACTCGATCACTACATCTTGCTTCCATCATACGTGGAAGGTGGCGTCGGTAAGACCGATAAGTAGGCCGGTAAGTATCCTGCCAGCGCTCTCAAAGGTTTTTGAAGCTTTGTTGGGAGAGCAAATCAAGTTGCATGTGTAAAGCAATAGTTTAGTGTCTAACTTCCAGTCTGGCTTTAGGAGAAAGCAGAGTTGCTCGAGAGCTGTGGTAAAGATTCTAGATGATATTCGTTCATCTTTCGACAAAAATCATATTACGCTTCTTTGCTTGTTAGACTTCTCGAAAGCTTTTGACTCAGTGAATCATGCGATTCTCTGTCTTAAGCTGCAGAAATATTTTGGTTTTAATGCATGCTCGTTGAAACTAATAGATAGTTACCTGGTAGGTAGGTGCCAAAGAGTGAAAAATGGCTTAGCCGGGCGTTCCTCAGGGCTCTATAATGGGTCCTCTTTTATTTACCCTTTTCATTAACGATATATTTTTTTTAGGTGTAAGTTTCTAACTATGCACGCGTATGCTGATGATATACAGCTGTACTCATCAACTAAATTTAAGAATTTTAATTTTTTAACACACAATTTTAACACTGACTTATCATCATTGATGAGTTGGTCCTGTGAAAACTGCCTCTTACTTAACCCTAATAAGTCGTTTGTCCTGCCGATAGCTAAAAAGAAAGTGCACGGTCTTGTTATACCCCCTCTATATTAAGGTAGCAATCCTCTAAAGTTTGTTAGTAAAATCACAAACTTAGGTTCTGTAATTAATTCGAATTTAACCTGCTCTGACCACATTAATACAGCAGTTGGTAAAAGCTATGTAGCCTATCGGCAGCGTGTACTCCCATATCTATTAGGCGCAAACTCGCAATCCAATTAATTTTACCCATTATCCTCCGAGCAGCTCCTTGCAGCGGGACTGCTCAAGACTCTCCTGCTCCGGGCTGGTATTGAATCCAACCCGGGACCAAGGGAAAGGATCTGTTGTATATGCTGGAAGAAAATTTATGTGAAACGTTCACATTCAGTACAATGCTCTAATTGTAACAGATTGTTGCATCTAACTAGTTGCTCCGGACTAAATCCCTCTACTCATAGACCCGCTAATTTTATAGCTGCTGTTCACGTCCTACGACGGCCTGTGGCCGTCGCCGATCAAGTATCGCTCCGCCAAATATGTCTGACTCTGTCACATCAGTCTCCACGACTAGCACTAACAATGCACATCAGCAAGTAGACCTTCCGAGCGGCCGCTCACGCCCCCAGGCGTCAACATCTCACACAGCAGCTCACAGCTACTCCCTCCGTAGCACTTCCCAAGTGGATTTGAGCAATGCTGAGCGTCCGCTCTCTCCCACCCCCTCGGTCAGCCCCTCTTCTTCCAGCATCAGCACGAGTATAAGCCACAACCATCAGCTCCTGGTCCCTTATGCTACGTGCACTGTTTGTCGGTTAAGATTATACACGCCGTTGGCATCAGTCAAGTGCAATAACTGCCTTGGCCTGTGTCACCTGCTTATATGCTCTGGACAGGAACCTATGGACTGATACGTACGTTGCGGCATGCTGTCGAGCTACACAACCTTCAACGTCATCTGACTCGCCTCTACCTTCTGGTAACGCGATTCCTTCGACTTCAAGATTGCGCCGTAGTGCGCGACCCAGCCCATTACCACCTAGGCATACGCACAAGTCCTTGAACCCCAGCATCAACTCTGCTCCCCCTTCGCATTTCGGTATTCTGCAATTTAATTGCAACCGCCTAACCGGTAAAATTGTTGAAGTGATAAACTTAATGAAGCGACTCAACATCAAGATCGCGGCGATTCAGGAGACAAAGCTCGGTGGAAGGTCGTCTCTTCTGACCTGCAACGGGTACAATGTACATCGTTGTGGCAGTGCGAGAGGGCTTGGGGCTGGCCTGGCATTCATCTGTGCAGTATCGTCTATTTGAGCCTGACATCGACCCGAGGGACACCACCTTAGAACGTCAAGGTATGGTTGTCCGGTCAGGCGATATCGA
The DNA here is from genome assembly GCA_951509765.1 of Sphenella marginata. NCBI lineage: Eukaryota > Metazoa > Arthropoda > Insecta > Diptera > Tephritidae > Sphenella > Sphenella marginata. Next base: position 41,021,950 of record OX608083.1, read on the forward strand.
CCTTGAAATCATAAACATTTACATACCTCCCGTCACCTGCTGTCCCACGGATTACCACCCCGACATTCGTGCGTTACTCAGGGGCGAGAACCGCGTCATCCTTGGTGACTTCAACGCACACCACGACCTGTGGCACTCCAGCTTGCAGGCCGATGGTAGGGGACAGGAGCTGGCTGACCAAATAGAAGATTCGACGTTCTGCAAGGTAAATGGGGATGCCCCCACTAGAGTGGCGGTAAGCTGCTCTAGCTAACCAGACACCACCATAGGCAGCGCAGGCCTTACAAACTGCGTTGAATGGCGACCGATGCTGACGATTGCTTCAGACCACCTACCCATAGTGCTCTCTATCGATCGCCCCACCGGCTTTGTCACCGCTGAGAATCGCACATACACCAACTTCAATAAAGCCGACTGGGAGGGTTTTCTAACCACCACAGTGAGCGCCTTCGATGCTCACCCCACCCCATCAACACATTATGTCAGGTAAAATAAAGGAAGTGCGTCCATTCATCCCCGCAGAGGCAGCGGCCCTGGGAAATGAACTTGACCATATTAGATCAAATAAAGGATCTTAATGCGGAAATCAGACGCTTAGTAGATAAACACGAACGCGCTAAGTGGGAAGAGCACCTATGGTCTTGCAACCTCTCGGCTGGAGTTGGCAAATTGTGGTCGACGGTGAAATCTTTGTCCAACCCGAATAAACCTAACGACAAAATATCCATCGCCTTCGGTGATAAAGTTCAGTTGAAGCCTAAACGATGCGCGATCGCCTTCCGCCGACAATTTGTAATGCATCCTCCGTTGAAAAAAGAGATTCGCCGAGCCACCAGGGAAGCGCATAAACACAAAAACAGCGATGCGCCCATTGCTATCTCTACAACAGAAGTTCATGAGGCAATTCGGAGATCGAAGAACACCAAATATATTGGCCCCGATGGCATTTCCATGCTGATTCTGAAACACCTCGGCGACGAAGGCATAAGATACCTTACACACATTTTCAACCTTTCCCTATGCACCTTTGTCATTCATGAAAGATGGAGACAGGGAAAGGTGGTCCCACTACTAAAGCCTGGCAAGCCAGCTGCCGTAGGGGAGGCATATCGCCCGATATCTCTCCTCTCGCCAGTAGTGAAGGTGTTGGAATCTATCTTGTTACCGTATTTCACCGCAAAAATCACAGCACCACCACCGCGCTGAACGCCATCACCACTCAGATAGGGGTCAGATTAAACCAAAAGCTTCCAAACCACAGGACAGTGCTAGTTGCGCTTGACCTGGCCAAAGCTTTTGACACGGTCAACAATGCGCAACTAATAAAAGACCTCTAAGACTCGTCCCTTCCCCCCTGTCTTAAACGTTGGATTGCCAACTACCTGAGTGGTCGTCAATCGTCGGTTGAGTTCAGAGGCGACAGATCAAAACCCAGAATAGTTAAACAAGGGGTGCCACAGGGTGGTGTCCTATCCCCGTTTCTGTTTAACTATTATATATCGAAACTTCCCCCTCTAAAACTTCATAACCGCTAAATCTTACTCTATGCTGGGGTTTGTGAGGCGCAATGCTTCCAAATTCTCTGATCCCTACACGTATAAAGTACTCTTCACGTCTTTTGTTAGGTCTCACCTAGAATATGATGTTTTTATTTGGCGACCAAGCAGTCAAACTGCAATCACCAGGATTAAAAGAGTTCAAAAAATGTTTCTTAAGTATGCCCTTCGACCCTTAAACTTCTCGGATCCTATACCTTCCTACTCTGCACGACTTCTGCTTTTAGACCTTATGTCTGTGGTTAATCGCCGTTCAATACTCTGCTTGTCATTTATGTATGACATAATTAATGGGTCTGTTGACTGTCTTGATCTATTGGTTAGGATTCGATTTAATATTCCTTGGAGATGTCTTCGTAGTTTTTATCCATTTTATTGTGACAATTTTAAAACGAATTACTCTAGTAATGCTCCCATCGCCCGTGCTCTCCGTGAGTTTAACTCCATCAGTACTGTCGTAAGTCTAGACTTTTCTGTTTCAAAAGAGATACTATTAACTATCTTAGGTTCTGCTTTCTAAGTACCCTGTATTGTTATTATCCTTTTTTTTTTCTTTTTTCTCAAATATGTATTTCTTAATTTAAGTTTGTATCATAGTCAGTAAGGATTGAAGTCCATTGACCTAATAAATAATAAATAAATAAATATGTCAAATACTCAGACCGATCATCTATCACTGTAATTATGTTTAATCTTATTTAAGTGTTTTAGTTTATAATAAGTTTATAGTCTGTAAGGTTTATAGTCTATAGGGAACTATTTCTATAAATATATAACTATTTAGTGTCTTGATGTATTTGAGCCCTACTTTAAGGACAAATATGTTAGGCCTGTTTATTAGGCTGGAGCGTGAACATATGGAAAAAAATTTGTTTCACCTTTCAGAGTTCTAATAGGGGGGGATAGGTGCCTTATAATAACAAAAAAAATACCCTCTTTTTTTATTGAAATCGGTCAATGTCTTCTGCCCACGCAGTGCCTTCAAAATTTATAAGATCGCTAAAATGTATATGGTGAAATATTCATATAATATATAACACTACTCGACAACAAAAATCTCTCCAAGAATGAAAGTACTATTTCCTAATGTAAAATCGTCTCCTGATTCCGAATATCACATCCATTTTTATGTGGCTGATGTAGTTTCTGAGATATCCGCGAAAGTATGAAAATTCCCAATGTTTTTCATATAGGTACGTGAAAAGTTTGTATTTTTCATTTTTTTGATTTAAGCTCTTGAATTATACATTATACTAATTCCCATAAACATTTTTTGTCTTTATCTCTTTAAGTATCTTCAGTAGTTTGGCCACTATGCCAAAAAACCTTCAAAAAACTTCCAAAAAATAACGATTTTTTTTTTTAAATTTCAGATTTAACCACTTTAAAATCAGAAAAAGTCTATGGACGAAAAAAAGTTAGCCCTTCTATGTTTTAGTAAATTCAATTATGAAAATTTTAAGCGCAGTAGTACAATATTATGATGTGCCCTTGACTTTATAAGTCCTGCTATATTGAAAGTCTTCAATCAAAAATTTTCTGTTTTTACCCAAGAAATTTTCCGAAATTTCCATACCCTGAAATTTTAAGATATCTCGAAAACTCTTCTACTTTTAAGACAAATGATTGCATTTTCGGAATCAGCAGAAAATTCTACATGGAAATTATGTATCAAATGTTTAGGAAAAATGAAAAATGAAGTAGTGTTTTGCAAAATTGGGAACTTTCGTATCTTCACCGATGCGGAGGCAGTTACTCTAATCCGAATTAGACAACATTTTGCCAAACGTGATTTAAGCCCAAGAGGCACCAGAATTTCACTATTAGAATCCAGCCTGATGAAAAAACAGTTTTCACTCCACCCTACTGTTTATATTTCATATTGTTGTACTATAAAAGATGTAAAATCTTAATGTACGAATGCTCTTGTTCAATAAAATGAAATGAAATTAAATATGCCCTTGGATTTCCCATAAGTACTTACTTGCCGCTGGTGATTTGAAATTTGCTGTCCTGTATTCGCTGGCAGTGTTTATGCTTTTTACAATAGTACCTAACTTCAGAGTGTAGTCAATGTCAGACTTCAAACACGATTCATTGTATGTAACTAGTCCTTTACTATCATATGCAGGAAGCACAGAACGATTAAAATTGTGTTGTATTTGTCCACCGCGTTGTCCATAAAAACTTAATGAAAATTTAAGAATATCACCATTTGTTTTACATGGTACTTTCCAAGTTATGATGACATAAGCTCGATAAATATTTTCTATGGGAAATGGGCCATATGACGTTGCATTAAGCTCTTCAGCAGGATCTGGTACTAATTAATATTTGTTATCGAATATTGAAATGACTGTGATATAAAATAACTTACTGTATGGTGCAGTCTCAACTATCACTGGCTCCCCGTAATACCCCACTCCAAATTCATTCTGTGCTGCAACTTGAATACTGTACGATGTGTAAGCATCCAAGTTTTGAAACGTATGTTGTAACCCAGCCGTTTCGCGAAGGACAGCATCTGCTGATAAGAGTGGACATCCTAAAGGCACAAAATATTTAGGTGCAATGTATTGAAAGTACAGAGAATATAACTTTATATTTCCGTTAGAATATATCGGCAAGCTCCATTCAAATTGAAGTGATGTATTTGTCCTTAATTTTATTAGCAAGTTTTCCGGCGGGCTTGGATCTGTAATAAACATGAAGTACTAAAAACAAGTAAGGAAGTCTAAGTTCGGGTGAACCGAACATTAAATACCCAGCCTTAGTTTTCAGAACAAGGGGGCGTGGTTTTCATCCGATTTCGCCCATTTTAAAAACCAGTCTATTCCGAGCCTAAACAATAGCGAATTTGGTGGGCGCGGCCACGCCCTTTGCTTATAAAGCTTTAACCGCTTACATGACCCAAAAGTACTCAATCGATCTTTTCAAGGGTTATACCATGTCCTATATATAACTTTGGAAAAGAAGGCGTTCCATGCCCATAACTTTTAATGTATTTTGTGAAATTTTTGATATAGGGATATATGTGTCCATTAATCAATATGTATGTACATAATTTTAAAAAAGTGGGTGGTGGCACGCCCACGGATTTTATTATGTTGTTTGTCCCTATTTGAAGATCAGTTTTCATTGCAGATTTTTATGATACTTGGTGGCTTGTTAATAGTGAAATGTTGATATTTTGTTTATTCACTTGTGGGCGGTGCCACGCCCATTTTCCAAAATATTACCAAAAAACCTTTAAACAACACTAATAACATCATCAAGTGAATGAGTGTACTAAATTTTAGCATTATATCTTTATCAGTTAAACAGATATGGCATATTCCGGTTTCCTAACTCTCGTTTAGAGAACTTTAGTCCAAAAAGGGGCGTGGTCGTTCAGCGATTTTTCTTATTTTCTGTGGTAGTACTCTACATAAACATAACATGCCTGGTACCTAGTTTCGTAAACCTATCTCACACCGTTCTGAAGTTTTTAGCAGTCGAATTTGAAAGCTGCTTGACTGGCACCGCCCACTTTCCAAAATTTTGCAAAAATAATGTAAATAATATGAAAATTGATGTATGTACCAAATTATATTATTATAGCGGTATGAGTTAATTAGATATGGACTTTTCAATATTTCCACCTCTGTTCAATATAACTTTTGTGAAAAAGTAGGCGTGGTCGAGAAGCGATTTCGTTTATTTTCTATATCTGAATTTAACACAACAATAGTATGCCCTCTACAAAATTTCGTTATACTAGCATAAACTGTTCTGAAGTTATTAAGAGTGAAAATTTTAAAATTTCTTCAAATATATGTGGGCGGTGCCACGCCCCTTTTAATAAAATTTTATAAAATCGGCCTTAGAATATCTAAATCAATACATATTGCAAATTTTATCATTGTAGCTGCTTCTGATATTGAATTAACCCGTTTTATACGTTTTTCGAAATTTTCGATATCGGAAAAGGGGGCGTGGTTATCATCCGATTTCGCCCATTTTCAATAGCAACCTATCTTGGCCAGAAAGTAACCTGTAAGCAAAATTGTATGCAAATATCTCAATTTTTACTCAAGTTATCGTGTACACGGACGGACAGACGGACGGACATGCCTTAATCAATTCCTCTTTTCAACCTAAGAACTTTCATATGTGGAACTCTATATCTAACTCGATTATTTTGCGCCGTTACATAGTACCGTTATGTGGACAGAATTAGAATACCCTTGTACTAGTACTAGTATGCTGGGTATAAAAATACTAGGCGCAGTTTCTTACTCTACAGTGTTTCAACTATAAGGAGACAGGTAGAAACATCAGGGTTGCTGTTGTTGTTGTAGCGCTACTTAGCCCTACCTAGCTAGTCAGTATCAACCCAATATTGTCATCAAACTCTTCTAACGGAAGTCCTAGAAACCTAGCGGCTTCGTTAGAAGAGTAGGCTCGGCTTAGCAGTCAAAAAGATGGTTTGTATTATGGGGGGACAAGCCGCATGCCGGACAAACATTAGGCAAGTCGGGGTTCAGTAGGGATAGGTCTCCCTAGGCAGCTCGCGCACCTCTTCGGCAACGGGTGGTGTTGTTGCATGAAGAACGGCGTTCACCGGGAGAGAGCCAACAAAGGAATTTACCGAATTCGTATGGATGAGGGTGAGGGCCTGCCGGTGCACCTTAGGATCAAATGGCGTGGAAATCAGGTGCCGGATGTCTTCGAAGTGTTTGCGTAGATGGCTCCTTATGCTCCTGGGGGGCGGATTCTCATTGACCAGGCGTCCGTTCGGATGCAACAGTTGAACAGGAATTGCCTGGTCAACATCTCGCTATGCTCTTTAACGGCGAGCATTTTCGCTTCATTATGAAGGTGATGCTCAGGAGATATAAGAAGACACCCAGTGGCGGTACGAAGGGCGGTGTTCTGGCAGACCTGTAGCCTCGTCCAGTGTGTGTCAGCTAGCCCCGGCGACCATATTGGCGTAGCTCAGTACCGGCTGACCAATTGCTTTATATGTAGCTAGTAACGTTTCTTTGTCTTGACCCCAAGTGCTGCCAGCTATCGACTTGAGGATTTTGTTACGGCTTTGGACTTTATTGGCAATTGCGGTTACATGAGCGCCGTATTTGAACATGTTATCAAACGTCACCCCTAAGATTTTGGGATGTGAGACAGTTGGTAGCTTGACACTATCAACGTAGATGTCTAATTCCATCTTCACTTGCGTTGTCCACGTCGTGAATAGGGTGGCCGAGGAATTCGGACACGGCTGGGAGGTATGAGTTCATGCGAGAGCCGAGTTCTTCAACGGAGGGGCCTGTTGCCAGAATCGTACAATCGTCGGCGTAAGAGACGATCGAGACACTTTCTGGTGGGGGGGAAGTTTCGATATATAATAGTTAAACAGAAACGGGGATAGGACACCACCCTGTGGCACCCCTTGTTTAACTATTCTGGGTTTTGATCTGGCGCCTCTGAACTCAACCGACGATTGACGACCACTCAGGTGGCAATCCAACGTTTAAGACAGGGGGGAAGGGACGAGTCTTAGAGGTCTTTTAGTTGCGCATTGTTGACCGTGTCAAAAGCTTTGGCCAGGTCAAGCGCAACTAGCACTGTCCTGTGGTTTGGACGCTTTTGGTTTAATCTGACCCCTATCTGAGTGGTGATGGGATTCAGCGCGGTGGTGGTGCTGTGATTTTTGCGGTGAAATACGGTAACAAGATAGATTCCAACACCTTCACTACTGGCTTGCCAGGCTTTAGTAGTGGGACCACCTTTGCCTGTCTCCATCTTTCAGGAATGACAAAGGTTGAAAATGTGTGTAAGGTATCTTATGCCTTCGTCGCCGAGGTGTTTCAGAATCAGCATGGAAATGCCATCGGGGCCAATACATTTGGTGTTCTTTGATCTCCGAATTGCCTCATGAACTTCCGTTGTGGAGATGGCAATGGGCGCATCGCTGTTTTTGTGTTTGTGCGCTTCCCTGGTGGCTCGGCGAATATCTTTGTTCAACGGAGGATGCATTACAAATTGTCGGCAGATGGCGCTCGCGCATCTTTTTGGCTTCGACTGAACCTTATCACCGAAGGCGATGGATATTTTGTCGTTAGGTTTAGTCGGGTTGGGCAAAGACTTCACCGTCGACCATAATTTGCCAACTCCAGCCGAGAGGTTGCAAGACCTTAGGTGCTCTTCCCACTTAGCGCGTTTGTGTTGATCTACTAAGCGTCTGATTTCCGCATTAACATCCCTTATTTGAGGATCCGTAGGGTCAAGGCGTCTGATATGGTCACGTTCATTTGCCAGGGCCGCTGCCTCTGCGGGGAAGAATGGACGCACTTCCTTTATTCTACCTGACGGAATGTGTTGATGGGAGGCTGAAATTAGGGCCATACGAAACGCCTTTTCCCCTTCTCGTACGTCAGACGGGGTGGAAAGAGCAGCGAAGGCGCTCTGTGTGGTGGTGAGAAAGCCATCCCAGTCGGCTTTATTGAAGTTGGTGTATGTGCGATTCTCTGCGGTGACAAAGCCGGTGGGGCGATCGATAGAGAGCACTATGGGTAGGTGGTCTGAAGCAAGCGTCAGCGTCGGTAGCCAATCAACGCAGTTTATTATTCCTGCGCTGACTATGGTGGGGGCATCCCCATTTACCGTGCAGAACGTCGAATCATCTATTTGATCAGCCAGCTCCTGTCCCCTACCATCGGCCTGCAAGCTGGAGTGCCACAGGTCGTGGTGTGCGTTGAAGTCACCAAGGATTACGCGGTTATCGCCCCTGAGTAACGCACGAATGTCAGGGTGGAAATCCCTGGGACAACAGGTGACAGGAGGTATGTAAATGTTTATGATTTCAAGGTCGACATCGCCTGACCGGACAACCATACCTTGACGTTCTAAGGTGGTGTCCCTCGGGTCGATGTCAGGCTCAAATAGACTATACTGCACAGATTGATGCGTGATGAATGCCAGGCCAGCCCCAAGCCCTCCCGCACTGCCACAACGGTGTACATTGTACCCGTTGCAGGTCTGAAGAGACGACCTTCCAGAACCGGCTGTCGTGGGAATGAAATATCATGGTAACTGGTGTCTGAGAAAGCTTTCTTATATTAGATAAATATAATACTAAGCCTGCTGTTTATCATTTGCTTGTATATTTGCCTTACAAATAGTGCATTTGTAAACAAAAGTTTTGTAGAATCGTTATTCGAATTTGATTGAGGGTAATTAAAAAATCGGTTGTTGTTGGATCAGCGCCCGTTTTAAATTTGTATTATTTAATTGATATTGAATTGAATTTCTATTCAGACTCCTTCCCCCTCTTGAAGTTGGTCGCCATGTCGTATTGGTGTCCCTCTGGTAGGGATTCCAATACGAGACGAACTAAGAGGAAGGCTTCACTCCTCCCACAGCTTCGGGTTGGTGTTCTCTGAGAGTTCACCGCGCTCGCTGTTGCGGGGGAAGTGGAGATAGCCGTACGAACACCACCAATGGCCAGCGGGTGGATATTGCATAGCTGATCGCTTACGGTCCCCTCCGACGCCCGGGCAAGGTCGGTTGTATAAGTGCCTTACCCCGGTATACTGGCTCTGCCGGGGCGGACGAACCCTTTCCTAACTCGTGGGAACCTGTATGGATAACAAATTTAAAACTGATGAAAAGAGAGGTGAGGGAGAGGAGAGCGTTCTGGGAACGCTTTCGGAGGACGAACTCCTGCCTAGTAGCCAGGGGAGGGTCAGCACAAGGGAGGACAGGGGTACCAGATATAGTACCCTCCCTACTAGGTCACATAAGGGAAATGGAAGTGCACCAGCCATAGTGGCTTCCAGAAAATCCAAGAAATCGTCGGGGACGTTAGAGAAAGACAAGTACCACAGGGCTGTCTTCATTCTGAAGAAGATCAAGCGGAATGAAGAGGCTGGCGAGGTCCACGCGCGAGACGCAGAGGACAGGGTATGGTGCGAGGCAGTTGTCAGGGACTACGAGAGCAGCCATACCAATAAGCCAGCAGCCCAATCACAGCAACAACCTTCCAAACCAAGACAATCGGCAAAGCGCAATCGATCACACGAAGTGTGTTCCAAGCTGAAGTTCTTACGATCTTGCAGGCCGGAAGATCACTCAGGGACCTGAACACAAATGGTAAAGTCACTATCTTTTCAGACAGCCAAGCACCAATTAAAGCAAAAGCAGCACCACATACTAGTTCGAACGTGGTGCACTCATGTAAGCAGATCTGGGCTGCACTAACTAACCTTGAACTATCCATTACCTGGGTTTCGGGCCATAGAGGTATCGAAGTTAATGAGAAAGCCGATGAGCTGGCGCGCAGTGGATCATCGGAGGGTGATGAGGAAGCAATCAATATAGATATAGGGGCACCCTTAGCAGTAGCCAAGGGAAGCATCCAAAAGTATTACCGGAACAAAGCAAAACTGAGATGGAGAAACACCAATAGTTGTGCAATATCAGGATCCACCTCGCCAAACTATAGCGAAAAGAGGACGAGAAGTCTTCTAAGCAGGTCAAGAGTTAGCACTCCCAAACCCATAGCTGTCCTCACAGGTCACTGGGCGATAGGCACGCATGCGGAAAAGATGGGAATTCCTCACCGTGATCACTGTAGAAGCTGCGAAGACATTGATGCCGAAGAGACCGTTGAGCATCTCCTGTGTGGTTGCCCGGCTCTAGCCGGTAGGCGAATGAAATCCTTTGGGAGCTCCTTCTTGGGAAACTTGGATTGTATATCCGATATAGGGATTCCAAATATCCTCGAATTTATAAACAACTCTGGTTGGCTGTAATAAATATCACTACTATATAAGTAGTATAGTAAAAGCTACTTGGGCGACCTGAGTCGCAGCCATCTTACCAGACTGCTTCCCGGACATTGCGACGTGAAGTGGAGTGTCTGCGTCACAGCCGCTGTTAGAACTAAAACTCACATTGTTTCCCACTTATTGCCAGCATACGCCAACAGTTAGGGAATGCCCATAAATTACGGTTTTGACGATGACTTCATGGAATCAACACCTGAAGTTGGCGTACATATTTTTTTCCTTAAGTTTCCAAAAATCGGCAAAATTATACCATACAGGTTTCTTAACTAAAGCTTCTGAGAGTTTATAAAATAACCTCTCAGTCAAAAATTCAAAGTTTTATTAGTAAGTTTAGTTGTTATTTCCATCGCATTTATGAGAGCTTTACTCGTTTTAAAAAGCAAACACATTTTTATTGTGTATGGTCGATGTTGTTTTTCTTATCTCTATTACATTTAGTAGTGATTGTAGACTTAATTTTTATACCACCCGATATTGAAAACACATTTGCTTATAACTGGGCTCCACAGGCCATATTGAACAACGAAAGTATAAATACCTTTCACACAACGGTCCGTTAAAATATCCGAAAAGTAAATTTTTGGACGTTTGTTCACTTCGACCCGCAGCCCCACCCCCATTTCGGGCTTACTACTCTTACGGCGGCTTTTCTCCAAAAACATGAAAATTTAGGTTCCGGTTTTGATGAGCAAAGAAGAGAAACTTGTTTCATTCTTAAATGATGTACAGGTACTTATATAAATAAGTATACTCACACCCCAATTTTGCCTTCAGCAAATTTATTTTAACTAATTTCCTATAAGAATGTTCGTCGCGACCTAATACATCTATACTACTTATAAAATAAAGTCACTAAAAAGCTACGTACGGAATTGGCTTCGCACATAGTGCTCCGATTTGAAAGCGGTTTTTTGCATTTTAAAGCTTAGCTGTGTGAGATGGACTTTTTCTTATAAAATGTGAAGGAATATATAAAGGGGGCGTGGCAAATCGGACAAAATGTGGTAAAAAACATAAATTTTTGGTTTACACAGCCATAAATCATAACCTAATCAACCGATTAGAATGGTTCTTTCTTGAAGTTAAACTTTGAAATATTTACTTTCGTTCTGCATCAAAAAAAATAGTTAATTTCTTTCTAATTTAATCAAAATTGTTTAAACAAAAGCAGCACTTTTTCCAAAAAAATCTGTTTGTGTGTTTGTTCGCTGCCAACCGAATAAGTCAGCGTGCCTTAAACGACAGCTGTGGTGAGCCATTCATTTTATGAATTCGCGAAAGAGCTGTTGTTGTTGTTGTTGTTGTAGCAACAAAATCACTACCCGAAGGTTTTTGGGAGTGTTGTCGAATTAACAGTCCTTGGCCGGATATGAATCCGGTACGCTCCGGTACTCCCTTGCGGTACTGCCCGACTGTCGTGGTAGCGATTTGTTATGACCAGTGCAACCTTCTAGGCCATGTCATCCCTCCTTCCGAAAGGAAAGAGAAGATGGGTAATGAGAGGTTAGAGGCATCATGTTGCACATCATTACCTTTGTGCCTATTAGTCGCCTCTTACGACCGGTATGCCTACCGCGGGCATATTCTAAATCCCAACCCGCAGGGGCCTCGCGAAAGAGCTCGGTAGCGTTACTTCACTTCGAACGTACTACGTATGTATGTATGTATGTTGCATAATTTCGATTTTATTTCGGCTTCACATACATATTTATGCATGGTACCAGATTAATGCAACAAAAAGGAAAAATAATGCATGCTTATTTTCTAAACATACATATATGCTCCTAAAGTTTAAATTTGTATGATTATTTCCAAAGATTGAGTACCGATCCATTTTATTTTTTTTGTTCGGCAACCATGAACATCTTTCTTCAAAAAGAACCGTTGCTTTTCACGAAATATGCTATTAAAATTTGTATGTTAGTTGCGGGAGTACGTACATTAAGACGATCGCAGTTCATAAAATTTTATTTTGTAGTGATTTTTATTAATCAAAATTGCACATTTAATAAATAATTTGACTTTTGAGTGGTAAGATCATTAAGTGCAATTTTTTATATTATTTAGTGTAATTTTACAACCAAATTTTCCTTAGGTACATTTTCACAGTTGGGAGCTAAACTTACATTCCGCAGTTAACTATGATTTTTCGATTCAATTTTAGTAATTTAACTAAATATTCACTTTCCAATATACGATAGGCAACATTTTATTTCTAACAAGAGGTTAACTCACCAATATTGGGCAGTTAAACTTGAGAAAAGTAGACATGAAAATCGAAAATCGAGAGTTAACTGTGGAATGTAAGTTACATCTGTGAAAATGACCATTAGAAAAATAGGTGATTTCTATGAAAGTTAGTTGCTACTCAAAGCTTACAGATTTTTATAAAATTTATAAAAGTTCTCAAAATTAGAGAAAAATATAATTTCGTGGTTTTTATTATAGTCTAAGATACAACAAAGGGGCGACCTTCACCCATCGCGTATATGAATCAAATGCCCCTTATATGAAATTTCGTATGTTATGAAAAATTTTGTGGGTTGACTGGAAAAATCCGTTCAAGGATATTTTTAAATAATTTTTGAAGAGTGCATTTTTTTATGGTTTCTTCACCCACGGCGTATATGAACAAACTTTATATCAGTGTAAAGAGTATTGCGTTGCGAACTCAATGATATACGGCTGCCTTCAAAAATCTTTTCAAGGTTTCGGATTACTCAGCTTTGAAGTGTATAAAAAGTTCTTATTATTTATCTATCTATATATGGACAAACTTGGCTCCTAAGCGAATAAACCGATCGTAACCAAATTTTACACACCCACTGTACATCTTCCAGGGATGGTCACAGGCAAACAAATATTTTGATATATATAGGGGGCGTGGCACCTCCCATACAAATGGAATTTTCCATTGTCCGTATCTCTGGAAGTATATATGTTAGACCATTGAAACTCGGTAAGGAGTTATATGGGATCGATCCCTCCAACCTCCAAAAAAACTGGGTATAACGAAAAAGTGGGCGTGGCGCCTCCCATACAAATGGAATTTTTCATTCCACTGAAATTTGGTGAGGGGTTGTACGAGATCGATCCCTACCACCTCCAAAATTGGGGATAACGGAAATAGGGGCGTGGCACCTCCCATACAAACTTAATTTTTCAAGCTGAATATCTCTAAAAGTATTTAAGGCAGGGGCCTGGAAATTGCTACAGATCAATATGATATCAAAACCATTCCCACGCATAAAAGGGGGGGTTATCGGAAAGGGGGCTTGGCACCTCCCATACAAACTTAATTTTTCAAGGTGAATATCTATAAAAGCGTTTAAGGTTGGGACCTGATAATTGGTACAGAGCAATATGATGTCAAAACAATTGTTGCGCATAAAAGTGGGGGTTATCGGAAAAGGGGGCGTGGCACCTGCCATATAATCTTAATTTTTTCAGAACCTGAAAATTGATCAGGAGATTAATGATATCAATAGCTCTATGTGGCGTGTTCCCGTGTAGGAAAACCTTTTTCGCTATTTATTTACGCTCCGGGACAGAAAACTAAAAATTTTGTGTATCGTGCAGCCTTAAACTGAATACTAAAATTATATATTTTTGAAGGTGTATGCACAATGAAGTATGTAGTGAAAAATTAATAAAAAAATATATTTTGGACAGAACGAAGTTTGCCGGGTCAGCCAGTAAACTGTAAAGTGGAAAAAATCAGTAAAAGTTTTTACGGACTAAGACTTACTCATCGAAATGTTATGTATAGTGGGGTTCAGTCTGGATAAGTAAGAGTTCAACCTATTGCAGTATTCAGAGCGAAGTTGTGCTAGCATGACTCTAGGCTCCCTTGGACTTTCTCGTTCTTCTTTATCTTATTCGGGTGGTTAGATATCTATAACGGGATTCGCAGACCGAGATCTGAGGGATATGTCCACCAACTCGTTATGGAAATCATTTACTGGCCGGCAGAACGAACAGCAATGATAAATCATCCATTAAATAGTTCTGGCAGCGGTATTTGGCAGATTTGGAAAATCCATCACTTTGTGTCATCTAGGTTGGGCGCGGCATAATCAATAACCGGTCGGCAAGTAGCCTCGTATGCAGCAAGCAACGTTCCTTTACCGTTGTGCCAAGTACTGCCGGACAGTGACTTTAGCATCTTATTGCCGCTCTGTACCTTTAAAGCAATTGCTGGGCGTTCATGTCGTAAACATACAGAGATTTCGCTTGGTGAAAAAGCTGGGAGTTACACGGAGGTAACTGTTGGTTCTAGTACAAAGTTCGTCAGTAGAAGGGGCCCGAGCCGAGGCCATTATCGAGCTGTCGTCAGAGTAGGAAACGGTGAAGTTTAGTGGGTGCAAATCTCGAAATATAGAAATTAAAGAAATTAGATCTCTTGTTCCTGAATATAACTGATGCCTGTCAATTTATTTTCATTATCCCTTCCCGAAGGGATCACGACTGGTCTGCACTGTATGCTTGTACGCACATTGATTCAGCAACTTCCCTATTCTACAGTTAACTTAATGGCTTCTTTAAAATCTGCGTTTGCTCTCGCTACGTAAATATTATGTTTTTGAGAACAATCAAACGGGTGTGATTTGATTCCGTGAATATTAACTTCTAATTCATAAACTACATTTATTCGGTTAACCACCTGTGTTCTAGCGTGGCTCATTTACCTCTTTGTCGTATGAACTTTGACAAAAAAATAGTCCCATGCCTATCTTTTGTTCGGACTACAACGACATGTCTTGCTGCATTAGATTTGAACGTAATGACATAATATATCTATCATACATATCTAGCCTGATATTACTTATGTTCCCGAAATAAGGATGGCTTAGAAACACGCTCCTTTCAAGCTCCGTAAACTAGAGCATGAACACTGCTGATCGCATTCCTATAGCTAAGTTAAATCAATCAAAACTAAACCAACTAGTAAAGTGTGTACTTTGGAATAAAGGAGGAACGTGTCCTTTGCAACCTACTAAATTGTGCTTTTTGATATCATTATTTTTGTATGTAATTTTAGTTAACTATCGCGGAATCAGTCTTTTGAATATCGCATTAAGGTCTTGTCAAGCGTATTGTGCAAACGATTGAAGCCTGACATAAACAGGTTGATTGGACCTTATCAGTGGGGTTTCAGACGCCAAATCCTGGAGAAACCCCG
This sequence comes from Sphenella marginata, assembly GCA_951509765.1. Lineage (NCBI taxonomy): Eukaryota > Metazoa > Arthropoda > Insecta > Diptera > Tephritidae > Sphenella > Sphenella marginata. Next base: position 41,037,519 of record OX608083.1, read on the forward strand.
TGAGAAAAGAATCGAAACACACCACCTCTTGGTTGATTTTTATCCCCCTATGTCTGAAGGACCTCTCCGAGGAGTTTGTAACTAAACGAGGTTTCAGACAAGGTGACCCCCTATCGTGCGATTTCTTTAATTTGATGTTGGAGAAAATAATACAATCTGCAGAACTTATAAAAGCTATAAAAGCGTGCAACTGTTACGATATTCTAACGACATTGACATTATCGGCCTTAACAAACGCACCGTAACCTCTGCCTACTTCAAAGTAGAAAATAAGCAGAAAAAATGGGTTTGGTTGTGAACGAGGGCAAAACGAAGTACATGCTGTCATCAAGCAAAGAATCAGCGCACTCACGCCTTGGCACCCACGCCACTGCTGGCAGCAAGAAGTTCGAAATAGTGAAGGACTTTGTTTACCTTGGATCCAGCATTAACTCCAATAATAATGTCAGCCTAGAAATCCAACGAAGAATTACTCTTGCAAATAAATGCTTTGGACTGAGTAGGCAATTGAAAAGTAAAGTCCTCTCTCGACGCACGAAAATCACACTCTACAAGTCACTCATCGCACCCGTCGTGCTTTATGGTGCAGAGGCGTGGACACCAACAACATCTGTTACAACGAGGCGGCGTTGGGAGTATTCGAGAAAAAAGTTCTGCGAAAGATTTCTGGGCCTATACGCGTTGGCGACGCCGAATACCGGAGAAGATTTAATGATGAGTTGTATGAGTTTTACACAGACGTCGACATAGTACAGCGCATTAAAACACAGCAGCTTCGCTACCTAGGCCACGTCGTGCGAATGAACGAAGACGCTCCAGCCCAGAAGGTATACTTACCGGCACCTGCCGGTGGAAGCAGAGGAAGAGGAATACCACCACTTCGATGGAAGGACCAATTGGAGACCGACCTGCGATCTCGCGGGGTCCCCAATTGGCGCAACGAAGAAATGACAGGGAGCTATGTTTGACGGTTAGATAACCATTTAAAGATAGGAAGAATTTCAGTTATACCATTTGTTGTTGTTTGTGCGCACTACAGCTCTTCTCTCGGTTCTATTTGCAGGTGGATGCATTTTAAACTGTGGGGAAAAGAAGCTCTCATATTTCCTGGGGTTTCATTTGACGCTGTAACCAAATGTGACGGCGATCTTGTCCGACTCCGCCGGGGAGGACGTGGCATGTCTTAAGATATTGTGTCCACTTTGTGAATTTATATTCGTTCACTGTTCGATGTATTTCGGTTTTATCTATTAGCTGTCGGAATGCATCAGACTCCGATCAACACAGCACTGGTAGGGTATTCTTGAAATAGTTCTTCCAAAACTTTGGCACCATGAGCCGATTCTCTAAGCGTCTTCGCGTACCTTGGTTGTGAGCCACAGTTGTTTGGAATACAGTTTCATCGTAGAACTAATTAAGAACTGTTGCTTCAAAAATTTACTTTATATCGAGTAATCAAGAGTCTCTACATTATAATTTTGGCTCTGTTGACGTATTCTAACATAAGTTGGTAGATTCTTTGCTGACCTCTTTTGTATCTGTTTGAACGCTCCAAGGCAGAAATCTTCAGTTGATCAGGTCCAATGTTGTAGGTAATCAGAGCTTTCCCTGATTGTACCGTCATGTATGTACATTAGACCGGGTCGAAAAAAAAAGTTGTAAAAGACCGCCCCTAAAATTGAAGTTTATGTTGAGAGGGTTCCGGAAAAATGGTTTTTTTATTGTAACTTTTTTATTTCACATCCGATTTTAAAAATTGATATGTCAAAATTTATACCTTGAGACCCTGCATATATCCTTCTAATGTCCTTTTGAGATCGGAAGTAGTTTTAACATAGTTGCGTCAGCTAGCCGAGTTATAGGTCCTTGAAATATCCTTTTTGTTTCACCAAGCGAAAGTGCTTCGAAATTCATGACAATGTTGCCTTTGAATTGTTTGACTAACTTTAGAATCCAAGAAGTTATAGTAGTTCCATTATTTATTATTACGGTTCTGATTAAACTTTAAACATAAATAAAACACATTAGTTTAGTTGGAAAATATAAAGCAAAAAACCAACATTTATTGAGTTTTTCTTTTTGCTCAAAACAAGCTAGCACCAACTAACATACATATTCGACGGGAAAGGTAACGTTTTATGTAATTTTCAGCGTGATATTACGTAACGAATTCAATATTTTCAAATGGAACTAGTCGTCGGCGTTATACAAATGTCAAGATATTATGATAGACCTTGACGTGACTCAAGGTTTGTATACTGTTTCCGGCTTTGTAGCTTTGCCAAAATGTGACCGAGGCGCTTCTCATCCGTGACAGCACTTGCAGATTCACTAACAACACGTACAAATCGTTCAGTGTTTTGAGAGTGACAAGGGAATTCTGCAAAATTTATTATATATATATATATATATACAAGTACCTGCAATTTTAGTTTGAAGATATTTACCTGGAATATTTATTATTTCGTTTTCTGAAAACTGAAACTTTATAAGTTGACTGTCTGTGTAGAACTGCACACAAGGGGGTTCCGTAACTATAAACTGCCTCCAATCGATCATGCTGACATAGGAGTCACTATTGAAGTTTATTACGCCTCGTTTTGGTAAGCTAAATATGCGAAGCCTTACCGGTGGATCTTGGCGTGCCACTCTGATTTTTTCGTACCCCTCCATTCGTATCTTTTGATCAGTATCAGTTATCATTGCCAGCAATATATTTTCTGGATGAAAGTAGAATGCATTATTCTCTACCGTTGGACGTATGATGGCTTGTACATCAGTTGGTAACTGTCGCATCCAGCAAATATGCTTAAAAACATGTCTACTTCCATGAATTGCTTGTGGCTGGCTCTTAATAAGAAACCAGAATGGAGCATAAACTTTTACTATAAACTCTACGATTATTCGTAGCACTGGTGACGGCGTTTTTTTGGAAACATATAGTCGAAGTAACCTAGAAGCTGTTGTAAGCCAACGAGCTGCATTTACGGGACCGGGATTCTTACTGGCTAGATTTTCGTCACATACACCACTATTTATTGCTGAAACCATATCGAACAAGTAGCGCTGATCATTGCGTATTTCCCACGAACCAATCTTTTCAGGCATAACGCCGATAGCAATAGCTTCGAAGCCATTTACAACCTGTAAAAGAAAAAAATTTTTATGTATAAGATATAAGATATCAATAAATACTGTATTTAATATACTTTAAACTTACCGGGTATTTTGTGCAAGTCATAATTTCGGACCCCAACACTCCTGGCCAAACTCCAGGCCCTTTCTGATTGCCAAGGTAGTGAGTTAATAACTTTTTTAGAGGCAACTCATTTAAATGGAACAAACACACATTCCACTGCAGGGGCCTTTGTAAATATCGTTCCATTTGTACATTTACTCCCGTTTTATATCCAGTATTTACAACTGCACCGTCACAGCTTATGGCAACTAGTTGGCTTAGACAATGGCCTCGGGCATTCAAAAAACTCACGATTTCCTTCTGGATTGTTTTCCCAGTGCCTTCTTTTGGAGATACATACCCGATGAATTTCGATTCAGGCTGCTCCAGCATGGTTATATGCTCCTCTCTGAGAAGCATTGTTCTTGTTTGTCCCTGAACTAGTTTTTTCTTCAAAGTAATGTCCTGTTTGCCATCATAGGATATACATCTGAGTAAATTCTCGGCTTTTGTTGCTGCTTCGGCCTGAGCCCTAAACTTAGAACGCTCTCGTGAAGTTTTATTTTTGTCTATTACAAGATTATCGAAATATCCGATTATTTTTGCGGAAATGCTCTCTGAAAAATCTTCCTTCGCTTTCGTAGCAACCACAACACGCAAGTCTTTTATAAGCATTGTTGCGAGCAATGATCCAAAGCGATCGGAAGTATCCGACCTATCCAATGCCATGGAATAGTTATGAAGTGACACGTCAGATACTTTCAAATTTGTAATTCTTACTTCACACGATTCATTGTCCTCACTTGAACTAGGCACATAATTCGTCACACTTGCAGTACTGTTGTCGTTATATTCGGACCAAACTTTGGAGGAAACTTCAGAAGAAACTTCGGAGAAAACTTCTGCTTTATCCAACTCACTACTAATAGTCAATAGTCTTAGCCCGCACTGATCTTTGAAAAACAGTTTTGCTTTGCACGGAACTCTACTTTCACTAGGGCATCTACATCGCCGGTTGAGGTCTATGGCGCACTTACACTGTGATATTAAAAATATCTGATTCCATTCCTCGTTTTTATATTTACGCGGATGTTTTTTATACTGTAGTAACTCTGAACGAGGCCCTTAAGGTTCCTACGGAGCGTAGATTTGGTGACAATAGGAATCTTTGCCTGCTGCCATAAGTTTGCAATTGTCTGCAAAACAACTGACATATAGTCATAAAGACTTCGATTTTTTGGGACACTTGAAGAACCATAATGTTTTAAAAATAAAAAATACTCAATTACACCACGTTTCGTAGGTAACTTTGTTCTGTCGATATCGCGTTTAAGAAAAACCATTTTTATCCGCACTCACTAATTTAACTTGTCCTAGTACTTTTTTGATTTTAATATTCTAACAAGCTTTTCAATGTAAACTCTGTTCACTTTTAAAGTGAAGTAGTATTTTTCATCCAAATATACCATCAAAGTTCAAGTCAACAAAGCACTATGTATGTACATGTAACAAATATTGGAACTACTATAACTTCTTTGATTCTAAAGTTAGTCCAACAATTCAAAGGCAACATTGTCATAAATTTCGAAGCACTTTAGCTTGGTGAAACAAAAAGGATATTTTAAGGACCTATAACTCGGTTAGCTGACGCAACTATGTCAAAACTACTTCCGATCTCAAAAGGACATTAGAAGGATATATGCAGAGTCTCAAGATATAAATTTTGACATATCAATTTTTAAAATCGGATGTGGAATAAAAAAGTTACAATAAAAAAACCATTTGGGCTGTTTTTGTAAGGATCAAAAAAAAAAAAAAAATTTTTCCGGAACCCTCTCAACATAAGCTTCAATTTTAGGGGCGGTCTTTTGCAACTTTTTTTTTTGTATGGGGACCGACCCGGTCTAATATACATGTATTACATATATATATACATTTTCTATGTTTAATGTCAAAACTGACTCGTGGGTCATTGACAGGTTTGTTCAGCGTCTTTTACGTGTCCCTTTGGTTTTTTCCAAATACATTTTCACAACGTCTCTAAAAAGGCGAACATATAAAACTGAGCTGTAGTGAAATTCACTAACCTTGATTACGACATTCGCAATAGACAATTCGTCGTACCGATATTTATCACGATATTGGTATTCACTTACTGTTTTTTCTCGATTTTCGATTATTCGCAATCAGCTGTTTCGCAAAGTAAACGACACACAATTTGCAGTTGTTTTCTGTGTCGTTGAATAAAAAGCACATAATTTGAATTTTTCATTAAAAATTTAAATAATAATATTTTATCCATATTATTATTTAGCCTTATTGTAAATTTCATGGGAACAAATCTCCCAAAAATTTTTAATGGGAAACAATAACAATTTTCCTACTTTGTTTTTAACATTTAACATTTAAACATTTAACATTTGTTCTCTATTTAAAATTAGCACAATAAGATATTGAAATCTTTTTTAGCACAACAATGAAGTAATATTAACAGTCGGTTTCGACATGCGTACATATATTTGAACTTAAACTAAAAACTAAAGTTTTTGTTTCCACATTAAAAATTTTTGGGTGATTTGTTCCCATGAAATTTACACTAAGGCTGATTATTGAAAAATTGTATTTGAGTACTTAGAGTATGTTTTATAGCGGGATGTGAATCGCATATTCGAGAGTGCAAGCAACAGAATCGCTATTGAAAATCTCGAAGAATCGAACCGATTTGAATCGCTATAAGTTAGTGAATTCCACTACTGACTTGGACAGCCGACGAATGTGGTGCTGAAAGTTTACGCTTGACCTTGCCAGTTTTGGAACTTAAATAGAGCTCTATGAAAGCTCTGCGTTTTACACTGTTGTTGTTGTTTTAACACTACGTTGCCCTGCCTAGGTAGTCAGTATCAACCTTACCCACTATTGTCATCGAACTCTTCTAACGGAAACCTAGCGGCTTCAACAGGGGAGGACCAGAGGGATATGGGTGTTAGAAGAGTAGGCTCGGATGAGCAGACAAAAAGATGGTTAGTAGTATGGGGGGACAAGCCGCATGCCGGACAAACATTAGGCAAGTCGGGGTTCAGTCTGGATAGGTAAGAGTTTAACCTGTTACAATATCCAGACCGGAGTTGGACCAGCATCACCCTAGTCTCCCTAGGCAGCTCGCGCTCCTCTTCGGCAACGGGTGGTGGTGTTGCCTGAAGAACGGCGTTCACCGGGAGAGAGCCAACATAGGAGGGCCTGCCGGTGCACCTTAGGATCCAACGGCGTGGAAATCAGGTTCCGGATCTCATCGTAGTGTTTGCGTAGATGGCTCCTTATGCTCCTCGTTTATCAGGCGTCCGTTCGGATGCTGCGGTTTGCAACAGTTGAACAGGAATTGCCTGGTCAACATCTCGCTATGCTCTTTAACGGCGAGCATTTTCGCTTCATTATGTAAGTGATGCTCAGGAGACATAAGAAGACACCCAGTGGCGGTACGAAGGGCGATATTTTGGCAGACCTGTAGCCTCGTCCAGTGTGTGTCAGCTAGCCCCGGCGACCATATAGGCGTCGCGTAGCTCAGTACCGGCTGACCAATTGTTTTATATGTAGCTAGTAACGTTTCTTTGTCTTTACCCCAAGTGCTGCCAGCTAGGGACTTGAGGATTTTGTTACGGCTTTGGACTTTATTGGCAATTGCGGTTACATGAGCGCCGTATTTGAACATGTTATCAAACGTCACCCCTAAGATGTTGGGGTGTGAGACAGTTGGTAGCTTGACACTATCAAAGTAGACGTCTAATTCCATGTTCACTTGCGTTGTCCACGTCGTGAATAGGGTGGCCGAGGTCATATTCGGTGACAATGCCAGGTTTCTCCCGGCGAAGAATTCGGACACGGCTGGGAGGTATGAGTTAATTCGAGAGCAGAGTTCTTCAACGGAGGGGCCTGTTTGCCAGAATCGTACAATCGTCGGCGCAAGAGACGATCGAGACACCCTCTGGTGGGGGGGAAGTTTCGATATATAATATTTAAACAGAAACGGGGATAGGACACCACCCTGTGGCACCCCTTGTTTAAATATGCTGGGTTTTGATCTTGCGCCTCTGAACTCAACCGACGATTGACGACCACTCAGATAGTTGGCAGTCCAACGTTTAAGACAGGGAGGAAGGGACGAGTCTGCAAGGTCTTTCATTAGTTGCGCATGGTTGACCGTGTCAAAAGCTTTGGCCAAGTCAAGCGCAACTAGCACTGTCCTGTGGTTTGGACGCTTTTGGTTTAGTCCAATCTGAGTGGTTATGGCGTTCAGCGCGGTGGTGGTGCTGTGATTTTGCGAAATCCATGCTGATGTTGGGCGAGCCGCAGGTCAGGGTGGTAATCCCTGGGACAACAGGTGACAGGAGGTACGTAAATGTTTATGATTTCAAGGTCGACATCGCCTGACCGGACAACCATACCTTGACGTTCTAAGGTGGTGTCCCTCGGGTCGATGTCAGGCTCAAATAGACGATACTGCACAGATTGATGCGTGATGAATGCCAGACCACCCCAAGCCCTCTCGCACGGTCACAACGGTGTACATTGTACCCGTTGCATGTCTGAAGAAGCGACCTTCCACCTAACTTTGTCTACTGAATCGCCGCGATCTTGATGTTCAGTCGCTTCATTAAATTTGTCACTTCAATTGAATTGCAGGATACCGAAATGTGTAGGGGAAGCAGAGTTGATGCTGGGGGTCAAGGACTGGTGCGTATGCCTAGGTGGTAATAGGTTGGGTCGCGCACTACGGCGCAATTTTGAAGTCGAAGGAATCGCGTTACCAGAAGGTAGAGGCGAGTCAGACAACGTTGAAGGTTGCGTAGCTCGACAGCATGGCGCAACGTACGTATCAGTCCATAGGTTCCTGTTCGCGATTCCAGAGCATATGAGCAGGTGACACAGGCCAAGGCAGTTATTGCACTTGACTGATGCCAACGGCGTATATAATCTTAACCGACAAACAGTGCACGTAGTATAAGGAACCAGGAACTGATGGTTGTGGCTTATACTCGTGCTAATGCTGGAAGAAGAGGGGCTGACCGAGGGGGTGGGAGAGAGCGGACGCTCAGCATTGCTCAAATCCACTTGGGAAGTGCTACGTAGGAAGTAGCTGTGAGCTGCTGTGTGAGATGTTGACGCCTGTGGGCGTGAGCGGCCGCTCGGAAGGTCTACTTGCTGATGTGCATTGTTAGTGCTAGTCGTGGAGACTGATGTGACAGAGTCAGACATATGTGGCGGAGCGATACTTGATCGACGACGGCCACTGGAGGTCATAGGACGTGAACAGCAAGGGGCCACAAAAGTTTTATAAAAACTAGCGGGTCTATGAGTAGAGGGATTTAGTCCGGAGCAACTAGTTAGATGCAACCATCTGCTACAATTAGAGCATTGTACAGAATGTGAACGTTTCACATAAATTTTCTTCCAGCATATACAGCAGATCCATTCTCTAGGTCCGGGGTTGGATTCAATACCAGCCCGGAGCAGGAGAGTCTTGAGCAGTCCCGCTGCAAGGAGCTGCTCGGAGGAGTCATTCCGGTACGTAGAACCGGCTGTCGTGGGAATTGCGTTTTACACTAATAACCGAGGGTTTTCCAGATCGAGGGATACCACATTATGCGCCTTAACAGTAATGTGTTAAAATATAACTGTATTAGAAATATTACTTTTATATAATTTAATCTGTTTTTTATAATTGTAGAGATTTTAAATTACCCAAAATAGTTTTACAAAAGGCATAGTTTTACAAATTTACTTTATGTCAACAGATGTTTTATTTCCCTTTGATTCTGTTATCAAATATTAAATTCATACTGTTTCAGTTACATCAATAGTAGTAGCAATTATAATTAGCGGGGAAGGAGAACACGTGTTTGTTTAGAAAAAAAATAAAGATGTTGCAGGAATACGATACGAAATAGATAAAAGGTGGTAAGGTTCAACGACAATTTTAGCTGTGTTTGGGCACATTAAACGTTTTAAAAATTGTATAACATTGCTCCTGAGAAAGTGTTCGTTTACACAAAACACTCGCAGCGAGATACATTTTGAGATTTCATTGACAGAGAGAGATACAAGAGTTTACTGTGGGAATATAGGAAAATTTGTAAGTGAAAACAGTGTACTGAAGAAAAGGCAACATTAAAAAAGTAATAATTTTTACTATTAACCTACCGAAATGGCAACAGCTGTTTTGGTTGCAAGTTTTTACTTAAATTCTCACTTTACCTTCACTTTTTGCATGTTATATACCCGGACACAGCTTTTATCATCATCGTTTGTAGACTGGACCTTGTAACTTCGAATTCGTAACAATTTCGTAGAAATCATTCGTGTTTGAATAGAAATTTTAATTGGGATTATTGTAATCATTTTCGTTCGAAAGAATGCAAATATCTGTGCTCACAAGTCATAACGGGTTAAATCTTATTTTAAATTTTTTTAGGACAGCGGTTTTAAGATTCAAGTCATCATTGCAAATAAAATGATGACATTTATTGAGAAACATACATGCATATAGCAGGCAAAATGATTACTCGAATAAGTTTTCAAAGAAACTGTCTACGTTTTCATGAAATTTGAGAGATATGAAGGAAAAATTGACTCAGGCTGTTACGACTTGTTAAATAAAACACTTTAAAATATGTTAAGTTGAGTTGGGCTATTACCTATAGAATTAAATGATATCAAAACCATTCCCACGCATAAAAGTAGGGGTTATCGGAAAAGGGGGAGTGGCACCTCCCAGTGAGGGTTATCAAAAAAGGGAGCTTGGCACCTCCCATAAAAACCTAATTTTACAAGTTGAATATCTAAAAAAGCGTTTAAGTCAGGGGCATTGAAAATTAGTACAGAGCTATGTATATGATATCAAAACAATTGTTGCGCATAAAAGTGGGGGTTATCGGAAAAGGAGCCGTGGCACTTCCCATACAATCCTAATTTTTCAAGCTGAATATCTATAAAGCTTTTAAGGCACGGATCTGGAAATTAGTTCAGAGCTATATGATATCAAAACAATGTTTGCTCATAAAAGTGGGCGTTATCGGAAAAGGAGGCATGACACCTCCAACACAAACCTAATTTTTCAAGCTGAATATCTAAAAAAGCATTTAGGGCAGGGATCTGGAAATTAGTACAGAGCTATACAATATCAAAACAATTTTTGCTCATACTCAAGATCTAAAAAACCGTTTGAGGTTGGGACTTGGAAATTAGTATAGAATTAAATGATATCAAAACCATTCCCACGCATAAAAGTAGGGGTTATCGGAAAAGGGGGAGTGGCACCTCCCATACAAACCTAATTTTTCAAGGTGAATATCGATAAAGCGGTTAAGGCACGGACCTGGAAATTAGTACAGAGCTATATGATATCAAAACAATTGTTGCGCATAAAAGTGGGGGTTATCGGAAAAGGGGGTGTGGCACCTCCCATACAAACCTAATTTTTCTAGCTGAAGATACTATTCACAGTTTCTCGTGAAAAGGCCTTTAGTACAGTGAATAATGAATGGAAAAACTACACGTACAATATTTTCATTTTATTATATGGGAAATTTGGAGCGTTTTCTGTAGCCCGTTTATGTAATTCTGCGATAAGAATTTTAACGCAAAGTATGTAGTTATCGCTGAGTAGTGTTTCTACAAGTGTGGTAGAAATTAATTATCGTTATGTATAGCAGTAAAAATAACGTTGGCTATAATAACGGTGATAACAAATGTATGTAATAATAATAATGCCCAACGGATTACCCACCATATCCCGCCCGACCGGCGCGAGGGGCGCATCCGCATGACGCACGGATTGTTCTTTCGTGCCGAGTCTTTGAAAGGCTTTGGTTTGTTAATCGTCGAGATCTAAAACTGCTCAGCTACAGAGAAAACCTCATCAGCTAAGTAAGGTAGATAAAAAATAGATGACACAATTAATAAATAGTTGACAGCGAATAGTTATTGTAAAGAATAAAGATAAGAATCAAAGGAGCAAAATGTTGCTATGTATTTAGGATAGAAAGAATTGACTTTTTTATGCTGCATAGTGAGTCTGAAATATCCAACGTACCAGAATGAGAGTTATAATCTTGACACAAACAACGAAAAGGCTCATTTAATTCAAAATTAGTTCGGCACTGTTTCAAGATAAGGGGTTTAAAATGCCTTGATGGACGAGAAGGTACATTGAAGTTCACTTCGCTCAAAAGAAACGGGCTTGTGATTGAACCATTTAGTAATTTAATCATGAAAACAATTCCAAGCATTTCCCTCCGACTAGAAAGGCTGTGAAGATTAATAAGTTTTAAGCGACTCGTATAGGATGGTAAATTATACAACGGATCCCAGTGAAGATCTCTTAAGGCAAATAATAAAAATTGTTTTTGAACTGATTCCAAGCGGTCCACGTGGACCTGGTAACGCGGGCTCCAAATTATAGAACCGTATTCAAGTATCGGTCTGACTAATGTAGTAAAGAGAGTTTTAGTTACATAAGGGTCGCTAAATTCTTTAGACCATCGTTTAACAAATGCTAGAACGCCTCTAGCTTTATTGACTGTTACGTTAATGTGGCAGTTAAAACTAAGTTTGTGGTCCATAGTAACCCCAAGGTCAACAAAATCATACATTTGCTCAAGACTATAATTGTTAATTGTATAGGAAGCTGGCTGTGAAATTCCTCTCGAAAAACGCATGTATTTACATTTCTTTAGATTAAGCGGCATATAATTTAAATCGCACCAAGTAACTAGTGTATTTAGATCTGATTGAAGCTTATTGCTATCTTCGGATGATGCGAAAGACATGAAAAGCTTTACATCGTCGGCATACATTAACATTTTAGAAAATTCTATTACTGTAGAAATGTCATTTATAAACAACAAGAACAGAATCGGGCCCAGGTGGCTTCCTTGAGGAACTCCAGAGGAGACATAAATAACATCGGATTCACAGTTTTTAAACACTACTTTTTGTGTTCTGTCGCTAAGGTAAGAGGAGATCCAGCGATTGAGACCCGGCTGGAAACCCAGCTGATCTAGTTTATGAATAAGTAACGAGTGACACACTTTATCGAAAGCTTTGCTGAAATCAGTATAAATAACGTCGGTGTGCAGATTTTTTCTAAAGCCATTTGAGACATGATTTGTAAATTCAAGTAAGTTTGTAACGGTGGACTTTCCCTTACAGAACCCGTGTTGACAGTCAGAAATCAAGGTAGAGATAGGATTCGTAAGCTGATTGGTAACAATAGCTTCAAACACTTTTGGGATGGCAGAAAGCTTTGCTATGCCACGATAGTTCTCTATAGAAGCCTTGCTTCCGCTTTTATGAAGCGGTATAAGAAACGACACTTTCCATGCTTTTGGGAAAACACCACACTTTAGTGACAGATTAAACAAATTGGTAAGGGGTTTGTAAATATTGTTAGCACACTTCTTCAAGAAGCATGTAGGAATCCTATCCGGACCGCATTTAAAAGATTCCTTCAAGGTTTTCAGATAAATAAGAACATCATTGGCGCATATAGTTGGACAATTAATTAAATTATTCCCATGTAGCTCATAGGGATAATTTAGAAAGTCAGAATTAGTGACTGCAGAATAGTTAGAATTGAAAAATTGCGCAAAGAAATTTGCGATATCTTGATTATCGCTAGATGAAATGTCTTTATATTTCATGGCTGAGGGAAATCCCACAACTTTTCGTTTAGAATTTACGAAATCATAAAATGACTTCGGATTGCGAATGATGTCTCTTTTTGTTTTAGAGATATAGGCTTTATAGCACTTTTTGTTCAAGTCGATGTACCTCTTACGTAGAACAGAATACAACAAGTAATGTTTGTTTAACCCCGATTTCTTAAATAATTTGAAAGAACGCGTTTTTCTATTTTTCAGCATCATAAGCTCTTTAGTAAACCAAGCTTGCGTTGGATGATCATATGTTAATTTACGTTTAGGAACAAACTTCTCAAATAAGTAGTGAATAGTTTGATTAAAATGTAAAACGTTTGAATCGATATCGCCACAAAGCTCAGGCCAAGTTAATTTAGACAGTTCCCTATTTAATTTCTTATAGTTGGCTTTTGAGAAGTTAAAATCAAAGCTACTACTTGAGCAGCATTGTGTATATTGGCCATTACTGATGGTTTCGTGAAATATTTCCATAGAAGGGTGGTAGACGTCTTCTGGCAAAGCCAACGGATCACAACGATTTACAGAGAATTTGTTTTTATCATCAACATAAATTAAATCTAAGATTTTGCCAAACTTGTTAGCGGTAACATTTATTTGACTAAGGCAGAGATCAGAAATTCCATCCAAAAAGTCATTGAAGCCCAGTTTGGATGGATTTGGAATAATGTTTCCGTCAGATATGTTCCACGATATATGCGGTAGGTTGAAATCACCTAAAACAATCATCGAGTCATAATCTTTAGTCAATAAGTTAACAGTTCTGAGCAGAGAGACATGCTGCATGTAGATTGAAAGATCAGATGCTGGAGGGATGTAGCAAACAGATAAGTACATGTACACGTTCTCTAGCTGGATGCGGATGCATTTAAACTCAATGGAATCCGTGTTAGGTACATTAACCTCCTCTGAAGGAATAGAGGAATGAACGGCAAGTAGAACACCACCTCCGACTTTGTTCAAGCGATCATGTCTATAAACTTGATATTCGTTACATAAAAACTCGGAATTGAAAACATGCGGTTTTAGCCAAGTTTCGGTAAAAGCAATTACGTTATAGTTACAATGGAAAGATTTCAAATACAGGTCATTTAATTTGGTATTTAAACCTCTGACATTTTGGTAGAAGATATTCACGGACTTAGTACTTAGTTTTTTGACTCAACATTATTACGAGTGATTTTAGCTACGTTTTGAACATTTCTATTCGGTCTGAACTCAAACTCCCGCACAAGAGCGCCGGGAGGCCAAAAAGAACTGTCCAAAAGAGAGTTAAAATCTTTTTCGGATACATCAATTTTGAACGAGGACATATTTCGTTGGTAAGCGAAGTTAAATTTTCTAACGGTTAAGGTTTGATCTTTAACCTTTGAAGAAATATGGTACCTCAAATCATCTTCAGTAGTGTGTGGATGGAACCTAGACACAAAAATCGATTTTTTTGAGGGACCACAACCAGCTTCCTAGTAATTGGTTCGGGAGGTTCCAAAGTTTTTTTATTTGTTGACTTTGGGGGGGCGTTTTTGGACGTTGCCCGAACAACCGCGTCAGGTATTGGAGATGCCAAATCAATAAGTTCAATGGCTGGAAGCAGGTTCGGCGCCATTGAAGTAGAAGGCAGATCATCCGTACGTCTGCGCTTGTTTTCGCGATTCTCTTCGCGATTGTCAGGGCATTCCAAGTTAGGCGAACTATCTAGAAGTTTTAAAGTTTTGAAAATATTTTCGTACTTTTTGAACTTTTCAGTCAGCAATGAAAAATCTTTGCTGATTTCAGAAAACCCGTTCCTAATGTGCCTAAAAGTTTTGCACAAGTGAACTTCCGTCGAACGACATTTAGTACAGGACCAGCGCAGGCCTTTTCCGTCGTTAATTAAGTCCGCTATTCTACCTGTTAACCCTGCGCATTTTGCGTGGATAAGTCCATCGCACAACCAGCATGCTACAAAGCGTTCGGACTCGCTTTTTATTTGACAGTTTTCGAACATACACGACATTTTTAAAAAAGCAAATAAAGCACTATATAAAAAATAAGGAGATAAGAAATTTAGTTTTATCAAAAAATTAAAGAAAATATTAATTTATCAAATGAAAAGAAATACAACCCTGACAGTTTGAAACAGCACAGGATTAAGCGACCAGTTTTAGACACACTATATTTGACGTTTAACAAACCACGCAAACAGCTGTAACAAAAGAGAGATCAAAAAGCAAATCAGCACACAACAACAATTGCAATGTAAAGTACGAGCCTTTCAAATGCAACAAATACAATATGCAAAAAACTCTGCACACACAATATCAGTAGAATGATTTAGAACAATTAATCACAGTTCAAAAATTTAAGTAATTTTTCACAGCAAGTAGTGAAGCACATTAAGTATTAAACTCTTTTAACTTTAAATGTAACTTTTAATATTAAGATATCAACTAGTTATTTAATTATTAAAGAAAAATACAGAGCAAATAAAAAACACAACTACACAGCTTGACGTTTGCTTTCTTTTCTAATCCGAAATAGTTGCAATATGTGCCAATTTTCAACGTTTTTAATACTTATTGAAAGCTAATTGTTATAAAATTATTCATATGTAAAAACGAAAAAGAAACAAGTAAGAAAAGGGCTTTCTTCGGGGGGGCTTTTTCGGCTTGAAAACTTAGGTTTGTATGGGAGGTGCGACTCCCCCTTTTCGATAACCCCTACTTTTATGCGTGAGAATGGTTTTGATATCATTTAATTCTATACTAATTTCCAGGTCCCAACCTCAAACGCTTTTTTAGATCTTGATTATGAGCAAAAATTGTTTTGATATCATATAGCTCTGTACTAATTTCCAGTTACCAAACATAAACGCCTTTTTAGATCTTGAGCGGTATAAATGGTATTCCCAATAAGCAAAATGAGAACTTGTGTGAGGTATTCGGCGAAATATGTCAGACATTGAAGATTGCAACGCCTCCCACCCGTGCTGCTTTTCGGGTGGGAAAAAATGCAAAAAAAAGAAAAAACACTGCCCCGATAATTGTGAAACTGCATCTGCGGATGGTCGGTCCCTACTATTCCGATCAATAGCCAAATTTAAGAAGGAGAATAACAAAGAAGGGATAACTTTTTTGAAATGCAATATAAGCTATTCTTTGTCGGTTTTAATGGTGAGCACAAATAATAATAACTAGTATATCCCGTGGTCGAAATTCGACCACCTTAAATTAGTTTAACTTATTAAATCCTCTGTTCGCATTTTTCTCCAGTACCTAATGCCTAGAGGCATAAATATTGGAGACATTTTTATTGCTGAAAATAATTATTTATAGTTGAGTTATTGAGAGTCGCTTTCATAAAAGCTGGTTTACTCTAAAGACGGGTAATTTGACAACTAACCAAAAAAAAAACCGTCCATTAAAGACCAGTAATCATTAATAGGAGATGGCAAAAACGGTACTTAGAAATGTTTGAAAGTCCACCATCAGACCCACCACTCCTTTCATATTCCGTCAATATTTCAATAAACAAAATTAAATTTCATGGACATATACCAACAACATAGTTGGACTTATAATATATATAATGGTCACATAGAATGATGCCATATCGAACAAAATTGGCCATATGGATTGAAACGAATGAAAGTTCATTTTGAGATTCCGTTAACTTCTTAATATTAGCCGGTTTCCAAATTGTGTTTTTTTTTTGGTGATACAGACTGTTTTCTCAATTTTTCCTTTAGTTGTGGATTTTTTGAAGTCCGTTTAGCGGGAGAATGTTACAACTTACACATATGATGGTTTTCTGGTTTCTTTCGTCAAATTCAACTCGGAAATATTGAAAACACATATCTTAACTGGCCCAATTAGACTAAATATGTAAGGATTCCGGTTATATGTCGACTCTTTTACAAATTAAAATTTTTAGGAAGAAAATAGTGGATGTCTTTAGGAAAATTAACGCGATTTCAAACTATTACATGAATATAAAATTGAAGAAGCTACCAGCTGTGTTTTTACTTTTTGTATATTAAATATGATATATTTCTTAACAAATATATATTGATAAATTGAAATAAGTTTTTAGCTTTTTTTTTTTAAAAAATTTGGTTTTTTCACTCCAAGATAGATGTCATAAACAGAAAAATATTGAAATATTGGGTTATATGTCGACTCTTTTGTAAATAAAAATTTTTAGGAACAAAATAGTTGATGTCTTTAGGAAAATTAACGCGATTTCTAGTTATTTCGTAAGTATAAAATTGAAGAAGCTACAAACTGTGTTTTTACTTTTTGTATATTAAATATGATATATTTCTTAAAAAATATATATTGATAAATTGAAATAAGTTTTAAGCTTTTTTTTTTAAAAATTTGGTTTTTTCACTCCAAAATAGATTGCATAAACAGAAAAATATTGAAATATTGGGTTATATGTCGACTCTTTTGTAAATAAAAATTTTTAGGAACAAAATAGTTGATGTCTTTAGGAAAATTAACGCGATTTCTAGTTATTTCGTAAGTATAAAATTGAAGAAGCTACAAACTGTGTTTTTACTTTTTGTATATTAAATATGATATATTTCTTAAAAAATATATATTGATAAATTGAAATAAGTTTTAAGCTTTTTTTTAAAAAAATTTGGTTTTTTCACTCGAAGACAGATGTCATAAACAGAAAACTATTGAAATATTGGGTTATATGTCGACTCTTTTACAAATAAAAATTTTTAGGAAGAAAATAGTTGATGTCTTTAGGAAAATTAACGCGATTTCACACTATTACATGAATATAAAATTGAAGAAGCTACAAACTGTGTTTTTACTTTTTGTATATTAAATATGATATATTTCTTAAAAAATATATATTGATATATTGAAATAATATTTTAGCTTTTTTTCAAAAAAATTGGTTTTTTCACTCGAAGACAGATGTCATAAACAGAAAACTATTGAAATATTGGGTTATATGTCGACTCTTTTACAAATAAAAATTTTTAGGAAGAAAATAGTTGATGTCTGTAGGAAAATTAACGCGATTTCACCTATTACATGAATATAAAATTGAAGAAGCTGCAAACTGTGTTTTTACTTTTTGTATATTAAATATGATACATTTCTTAAAAAATATATATTGATATATTGAAATAATATTTTAGCTTTTTTTCAAAAAAATTGGTTTTTTCACTCGAAGACAGATGTCATAAACAGAAAACTATTGAAATATTGGGTTATATGTCGACTCTTTTACAAATAAAAATTTTTAGGAAGAAAATAGTTGATGTCTTTAGGAAAATTAACGCGATTTCACCTATTACATGAATATAAAATTGAAGAAGCTACAAACTGTGTTTTTACTTTTTGTATATTAAATATGATATATTTCTTAAAAAATATATATTGATATATTGAAATAATATTTTAGCTTTTTTTCAAAAAAATTAGTTTTTTCACTCGAAGACAGATGTCATAAACAGAAAACTATTGAAATATTGGGTTATATGTCGACTCTTTTACAAATAAAAATTTTTAGGAAGAAAATAGTTGATGTCTTTAGGAAAATTAACGCGATTTCTAATTTTTTCGTAAGTGTAAAATTGAAGACGCTACAAACTGTGTTTTTACTTTTTCCATATTAAATATGATATATTTCTTTAAAAATATATATTGATAAATTGAAATAATATTTTAGCTTTTTTTCAAAAAAATTGGTTTTTTCACTCGAAGACAGATGTCATAAACAGAAAACTATTGAAATATTGGGTTATATGTCGACTCTTTTACAAATAAAAATTTTTAGGAAGAAAATAGTTGATGTCTTTAGGAAAATTAACGCGATTTCACCTATTACATGAATATAAAATTGAAGAAGCTACAAACAGTGTTTTTACTTTTTGTATATTAAATATGATATATTTCTTAAAAAATATATATTGATATATTGAAATAATATTTTAGCTTTTTTTCAAAAAAATTGGTTTTTTCACTCGAAGACAGATGTCATAAACAGAAAACTATTGAAATATTGGGTTATATGTCGACTCTTTTACAAATAAAAATTTTTAGGAAGAAAATAGTTGATGTCTTTAGGAAAATTAACGCGAGTTCTAATTATTTCGTAAGTGTAAAATTGAAGAAGCTACAAACTGTGTTTTTACTTTTTCCATATGAAATATGATATATTTCTTAAAAAATATAAATTGGTAAATATTGATAAATTGGAATAATTTTTTATATTTTTTCAAAAAATTTGGGTTTTTCACTCCAAGATAGCTGTCATAAACATAATAAACAGAAAAATATTGGATTACAAATATAATAAATTTAAAAAAAAATATAATAAAAAGTTTTCGTATATTTTAAGGCAAATTCAATTTAGAAAAAAAAAAAAAAACTTAACCTGTTTTGAACACGTCCTTGAACCTACGATCGCACGCATCATAGCCGGCACGCTCACCACCTGCGCCACTGCTGTATGTACAACAAAAAAGTCAGATACTGTAGTTAACAGCTTTGGGTTTTGGTGAAAACTTTGATGAATTATTACAAATTAATGAAGCATTTTTTGTTAAATATAATATGCCTATGCAAAGCTCCTGGCCCATGAAAACATATCAAAATACATAATATTTAGAGTTATGCATTGCTTTATGAGATACACTCTGGCAATTGATTGTATGGAAAAAATGTTAGCCTATTAATATAATAATTACACAGTGCAACAGTAGTTTTGGGGGCGGAATGATTCTAACTCAGAATGAAAGACCTTAGGCCATATAGTAAAACCCCCAAATTTTTTTGCGTTCTCAGGTGAAATTTTTTTTTTATGGTCACTTTAAGTTGAAATTTTTCAAAAAAAGTGATTTTAGAAAAAGTGGAAAAAAGGGTTAAAATTCATATTGTACTAAAAGATGTAGTTCAGGTGCATATAGTAAAATTAAACGAAGAATCATTTTGTGGAATATTTTATTCCGATGGCTCTCTCATAAATGGGTCTTTTCGACCCTTTTTTGTAGAACTACGATAAAAATATTATTTGTGAGGTCGTTAGAGGGTTAAAATGTTCTAGGAAGTTCTTCAGCGGAAAATTTCACTGGGGGTCTCTTCAGACCAAACCTTTATAAAAAAGATTTTGGAGTCCCCAGGAGTAAAAAAAAGCAAAAAATACCCCTTAAAATATGCAACGATTTTGAAATTTTATTTTATATTTAATTTACAGGTGTAACTTTAGCTCTTTTGAGCGGTAACGGTTCGGAGTCTATGTTATGACTATCGCAATCACTAGTATCATCAGAGTCTGAGTCAAACATAATATCTACAGGTGAATCCACTGCTCGCCCTAGTGCGCGCTCTTCTAAGCCGTCATTGAAATTATTTTCGAATACGTGCTTACTCCACCAGCAAATTTCTGCAACTATTGCAGCCGGCGACTGTTTTGCTCTGTATCTGTATAATATTTTTATTGTAATAAGTTATAACAAGTTTATCACTGATTAAAAATGTGTTACCTCATTTCAAATGGTGCAGCGACTTGATGATAACGCTCGCCTTGTTCATCAGATTCCGTGGATAGCTGTTTGCTAAAATATGGCAAATGATGATGTAAATAGTGTATTTTTAAGGACATATGGACACGTATTTTGGAAAATGATTTTAGCATGTTTGCAACAGCTACGTGATAGTTGCTGGAACGATTTTTTCCCAGCAAACCGTTTATTACGTCCTTAAGGGATTTCCAAGCAGCCATTTCATTTTTGTGTAGAACGTTGTTGAATGAATTGCTTTTCATTAATTTTCGTATGTCTGGGCCATTGAGTACTCCTAAAGAAAAAAAGTAGACCAATGAAATTTTATTTAGATAAGTAATTTTTAAACTTACCTTCTTTAATTTTGCTTTCACTGAGCCTAGGGTAAATTTCTTTGAGACACAAAAGTACATCGTTTCTTTTGGCGATAGTTTTGATAAAATTTTTAACTAAACCAAGTTTAATGTGCAGTGGCGGCAGTAATATGTTGTCTTTTGGTACAAGTGGCTTACGTATAATATTAGCCATTGCAAACTTGCTATTCTCCCTCTGCTTCCAGTCGTGACATGCATATTGGTTTCCACTATAACGTGAGTCCCAATCGCATATGAAGCACATATGTTTGACGTAACCACTTTGAAGACCAGAAAGAATTGCCACGACCTTTAAGTCGCAACATATACGCCACCTATGTTTCGAGTATTCCACCTTCTCCAAAATGTTTTCCAATGCTTCATATGTTTCTTTAGTCTCCGTGCTGTATGCGATTGGGATCGAAGGCTTTTCATTCGTCTTATGAAGTAAAACAGCTTTTAAGCTACATTTCGAGCTGTCAATAAATAATCTCCAGTCTTCTGCCTTGTAATTAATAATATGCATTGCACCCATCAATTTTTCTACATCCGGGCAATATGCAGACGTTTTTTCATCATTGACAACGAATAAACTTTGAATTGTTGCTTGCCGACTTCGATAGACTGTTACTCTAACATCTTCGGCCAAAAGATTTTGTGATCTTAAAAACGATGATAATTCTTCTGACTTACGCTGTGTTAATTCCAAACTGGCAACTAGTGAATCAAGTCTACTTTGACTTATTAGAATCGGCTGATTTGAATCACACGAATTATATTCAGGGTGATTATCCTTATTTGAAATAAAATTATCAAATGTCGTCGTGGATAAAATAGTGGGGCTTGGACACTGTGGCTCAGGGATGTTGTCGGAATGTGGCAATGGTGTTTGAGCGCTTTGAACTTCAACATATTTAAACGACTTCCTCGCTTTTTTACGTAATGCGGCACCTTTGTTGGCACATGCGTAGCAGTTTTCTTTTTTATGAACGGGGCCAGGATGAGTCCAAATCATTGGAACACCAAATTGTATACATTTTCGTCTTCCGTGAGTCCAATCTATAAGACGGTTATAACAATTCTTACACACTATATTTGGCACCCAAAACTTTTGCAATACTACGCGTTGGTTAAAATACTTTTCATATGCTTCGATGAACTCGGCACTGAAAGTTCCTTTCTTTCCATTTTTGCAACATATTTACCACAGCAATAGCAAAATTTGTTTATATTTGACTTGCACGATACCATTTTTTTTTAAATATACTTTTTAAACTTGTGTTTAAATAATTATGCTTAAACGGACGACAAATAATTCTAAGCATACTATTATGAAATTAAATAAATAAAGGTAGTACATAAGTATTTTAAATTACAAGTATATTTTTGTTTTTCAATTGCTGGAAAGGAATTGTAGGCATGGAAATATTGTTTCACTGGCTTACCTTCAACATTTTTTATTCGAGATATACATAAAAGCTTGTGTATAAAGAAAATTTTTAAAATCGTTGCATATTTTAAGGGGTATTTTTTGCTTTTTTTACTCCTGGGGACTCCAAAATCTTTTTTATAAAGGTTTGGTCTGAAGAGACCCCCAGTGAAATTTTCCGCTGAAGAACTTCCTAGAACATTTTAACCCTCTAACGACCTCACAAATAATATTTTTATCGTAGTTCTACAAAAAAGGGTCGAAAAGACCCATTTATGAGAGAGCCATCGGAATAAAATATTCCACAAAATGATTCTTCGTTTAATTTTACTATATGCACCTGAACTACATTTTTTAGTACAATATGAATTTTAACCCTTTTTTCCACTTTTTCTAAAATCACTTTTTTTGAAAAATTTCAACTTAAAGTGACCATAAAAAAAAAATTTGACCTGAGAACGCAAAAAAATTTGGGGGTTTTACTATATGGCCTAAGGTCTTTCATTCGCAATTAGAATCATTCCGCCCCCAAACAAAAACTTCAAAATTGTCGCACAGTGTTATTTATGTTCCAAAGAAAATTCACATAATATGATTCGCATATTAAGTAAGCAGAAAAAAGGGCTTAAACTCTGCCACATTAATGCACAAAGTCTGAGAAATAAGATTGACGAATTCCGATTTCTTTTTGAAGGATCTATGATCAATGATGTCGCTGTTAATACAAAATTTGCGTATCTCGCTTGTAAATGATTCGGTTCCAACGCACTTTACACGCACTTCCAGCACATTACTCGATATTTTTCTTGTAAATGATAAGTCAAAAGTTTTACATTATGATCAGCTTCTTGCGCCTAACTTTTCCGAAAAAATGACTTTATTTTCTTAGTGTATGATTTTAATTTCGCTCCTAACAAAACTTTCGATTCGTATCGTGACTTCAGTCATATAGACTATGTGCAACTTGATGCTGGTGTTGGTGCTATCAATTGGAATTTAATTTATGGCATGACTTCTACCGATGACCACATTAATTTTATTCAAAATAGTATTGTCTCCCTGTTCAACCAATTTGGCCCACTCGTTACAAAGTCTTGTAGGTTAAAGAGACATCCATGGTTCAACAACCACATAAGAAATTTAATAGGAAAACGAAATAAAGCATATCTTCTATGGAAACAGAATAGATCGGAAGATACTTATAGTGCCTAAAGGATATTGAGAAGAGACGTCACGAAATCCATCAAAAGCCAAAAAATGAAATATTATGAGTATCAGTTTAGTACGGCTATCAGCTCACAGCAGATCCGTGAAATTGATATCAGTAAAAAGACTGTATGTGTGCCAGGAACTGTTAACGTGAATGACCTTAACCAGACTTTTGCTAATTTACCTCCTTCTTTGCATGGCATAAACTATAATCGTTACAGCTATGGTGTCGATACTCCCTTGTCTGCTTTTGATTTTCACTGCATTGATGACTGCGATGTAGTTGAAGTCATGTTGACCATGAAATCAAATACGGTTGGTCTGGATGGCATACATCCAAAATTCGTTAAATGTCTGCTGCCAATTATTTTACCGTGCATACGTTCTGCGTTTAACACCATATTTCGCTATACGTAGTCTACATTATCTCGCCGATCAATACCAATCAGACTTCGTCGTTGGTGCAAATGTTGTCAAATCATCTTTCTACGTCGACGATTTGCTTTGTGGTGCTGAATCTATCGCAGAATTATCACGCATAAAACATGAGGTAACTGAATTATTGAAATTAGGTGGTTTAGAACTTGCAAAATGGCATTCGAATCACCAGCGTTTTAGAGGGGAACATACGGAAAAGGATTTAAATCTCGATACCTCTGTTACCAGTACTCTCGGTCTTGGTTTGCGTTCGCCTTTTTACGGCAAAATCTAAAGTAGCTCCTACTAAACGACAGTCACAACCAAAGCTCGAACTTTGTGTTGCACTACTTCTCGCCCGACTTTTTACAAAAATCAAACCCATTCTTTCTAATTATAAGTTTGATACATTTCTTTGGACAGATTCGCATATCGTTCTTCACTGGCTCAACCTACATTCGGCTACGCTGTCAGCCTTTGTTGGCAACATTTTATTATAAGTTTGATACATTTCTTTGGACAGATTCGCATATCGTTCTTCACTGGCTCAACCTACATTCGGCTACGCTGTCAGCCTTTGTTGGCAACAGAGTCTCAGAAATACAGGAGTTGACGGGGACGCTCATTGGAGACATGTACCAACGAAAAGCAACCCAGCGGACATCGTGTCAAGAGGAAGTAACCCATTTGAACTCGCTAGCTCCATTTGGGTGACTGGTCCTGCATTTCTACACGAAGACGCAAGTAAAATGGCCTTGAGAACCAACCAAAAATATTGATATGGAAGTTGTAAATGCGGAAGTTCGGAAATCGGTATTCAAGGTAACTATATCCAGTAATTACCTACTTGAAATTCTCGACAGGCAAAGTTCTCACACTCGAGAGATTCGGATTGTTGGCAGAATGCTTCGTTGCTGGGCAAAGCTGAAGAAACCTCAAATAGAAGTTGCAGATGCCCCACTAACTCCCGATGACTTACACCGTGCTCTGTTATGCATTGTATGGAATATTCAGCAGCAACACTTCCCTGAAGACATTCGCTCATTACACAAGGGAACAATGATAAGTGGCACATTACGGAAACTAAACCCGTTCTTGGATGTTATTGATGAATTTGAAATATTGAAAGTTGGCGGAAAACTTGAACTGGCTGATCTCCCAGATAACCAAAAACACCCAATTTTATTGCCGAGTAAGTGCGAATTCGTCACCCGATACGTTCGACATCTGCACATCAAAAATTATCACGCCGGACCTAAGGCATTGGTTTCTCTACTTCGCTTGCAATTTTGGATCGTCAACGCTCGTGAACTTGCTAGGCGCATCGTTCGGTCATGTATTCATTGTGTTCGATACAAACCGAAATTGCTTCAACAGATGATGGGAAATCTTCCTGTTGAACGTTTGACACCATCACGCCCATTCTATCTTCTCATTAGGGGCAAGGTACCATATAAAGCCTATGTTGCAATTTTCGTTTGCTTTGCAACAAAGGCGGTACATATTGAGGTCGTTTCAGACCTATCCACGGATGCCTTTATAGCATCACTCAAGCGAATGATTGCAAGAAGAGGCCTTCCATCAGACATTTTTTGCGATAACGCAACTAATTTCGTTGGCGCTTGCAGCAAACTTGCTGCATTGAAAGCATTTGTTTTCAAAAAGGAAACCCAAGAAACCATTACCAATTATTGCGCTAATGAATTTATAAATTTTCATTTTATTCCACCTAGGGCACCTCATTTTGGCGGCATTTGGGAGGATGCTGTGAAATCACCCAAGGGCCATCTCAGTCGCATCGTCATGAATGCCAGGCTAACATACGAGGAGCTCACTACAGCATTAGTGGAAGTAGAAGCTATACTTAATTCTCGACCCATCTCTCCACTCTCGTCGGATCCCAGCGACTATGAGGCACTGACTCCAGGTCACTTTTTAACTGGCAGTGCTTTAAAGGCTCTCCCCGAGCGAAAGGTCACTGAAAATTTCAATCAAATAGACAGATGGACTCAAATTAGCGCAATAAGACAAATGTTTTGGAAGCAATGGTCACACGAATACATTACTTGCCTTTAAAATGTACCTAACTGTAGCTATCCAATGTCTAGTTGAGAGCATGAGCAATCATACAAACATACTTGTACTCATGCTCCCACTCAACATCATATGTATACACACACGCTAGTATACTTACATATTTACATACGCCAGAACAATAGCACAGCGAAAAATTGAAGATTTTGTCACCCTTTTTTGCACCTTCTTTCGCTAGTGCATGGCCAAGTATATACAAGCATACAAACGTGTATAATTTTATGCCTTACTTGAATTATTATACCTCAGTTGAATTTTGGAAATAATTAAATATTTAGTCTATTATCGACCACCAAGACGCGCGTTTTATTTTACGGAGGCTTCTTGTAGTTCGCTCCACTTTAATTACACGGCCCATTTTGAAGTATAATTGTTGTTGATTTGCCGTCGGGAAAAACTATTTCCGACTCTACAAACATATTTCTGAGTATGCCGGGAGAATTCACAATATACCTTTTAATTACTTGCTTAAATATAAGTGCCTTATGTTTTTACACCGTCTACCTTAGTGAGCGACTTCAGCTATCCCGGTCAGTCCGATCGGTACAATTATTGCACATTGAATATAATTCGCGAATATCCGAGCGTAAATTTTTTGTTTCAACAGTACGTCTTTGGAATACCTTACCTCTGCAAATCAGAATAACTAGTAACATATTGCATTTCAAAAACAAACTGTTGCGCTACTTTGCAAACGATTTGTAAAATCAATCACTTGTCTCGGTTCAGCCTGTATTCTATTTCTATCCTCGCTTTTTGTTTCCGCTTTACTAATCTTACTATCTTTTTCCTTAATACCTAACTATCTATATAAGATTAGCCATTAAGTAATTTTTAGAACCAAACACTGTAAATAAAACCTATGGTTGTTGTGTTTGGAATATTATATTAAATTTAAAAAAAAAAAAAAAAAATGGGGATTATCGGAAAAGGGGGTGTGGCACCTCCCATACAAACTTATTTTTTCAAGCAGAATATCTATAAAGCAGTTAAGGCACGGACCTGGCAATTAGTACAGGGGTTATCGAAAAAGGAGACGTGGCACCTGACATATAATCTTAATTTTTCAAGCTGATTATCTAAAAAAGCGTTTAAGGCAGGGACTTGGGAACTAGTACAGAACTATATGATATAAAAACAACTTTTGAGGAAAAAGGAGGTTCGGCACCTGCCATATAATCTTAATTTTTCAAGCTGATTATATAAAAAAGCGTTTCAGTCAGGAAATTAGTACAGAGTTATATGATATCAAAACAATTTTCGCCCATAAAAGTGGGGGTTATCGAAAAAGAAGACGTGGCACCTGACATATAATCTTAATTTTTCAAGCTGATTATCTAAAAAAGCGTTTAGGGCAGGGACTTGGGAACTAGTACAGAACTATATGATATAAAAACAACTTTTGAGGATAAAAGTGGGTGTTATCAAAAAAATATAATCTTAATTTTTCAAGCTGGTTATCTAAAAAAGCGGTTAAGGCACAGACCTGGAAATTAGTACAGAGCTATATGATATCAAAACAGTTTTTGCTCCTAAAAGTTGGGGTTATCGAAAAAAGGGGTTCGGCACCTGCCATATAATCTTTCTAAAAAAGCGTTTAAGGAAATTAGTACAGAGTACAGAGGGGTTATCGGAATAGGGGGTGTGACACCTCCCATACAAACCTAATTTTTCAAGCTTAATATCTAAAAAAGCATTTAAGGCAGGGACCTGGAAATTAGTACAGAACTATATGATATAAAAACAACTTTTGCGGATAAAAGTGGGTGTTATCAAAAAAATATAACCTTAATTTTTCAAGCTGGTTATCTAAAAAAGCGTTTAAGGCACGGACGTGGAAATTAGTACAGAGCTATATGATATCAAAACAATTTTTGCGCATAAAAGGGGGGGTTATCGGAAAAGGGGGTGTGACACCTCCCATACAAACCTAATTTTTCAAGCTATTGAATATCTATAAAGCTGTTAAGGCACGGACCTGGAAATTAGTACAGAGCTATATGATATCAAAACAATTTTCCCCAATAAAAGTGGGGGTTATCGAAAAACAGGGCTTGGCACCTCCCATAGAAACCTAATTTTTCAAGCTTAATATCTAAAAAAACGTTTAAGGCAGTGACCTGGAACTTAGTACAGAACTATATGATATAAAAACAATTTTTGCGCATAAAAGGGGGCTTATCGGAAAAGGTTGAGTGGCAGCTCCCATACAATCCTAATTTTTCAAGCTGAATATCTAAAAAAGCATTTAGGGCAGGGATCTCGAAATTAGTACAGAGCTATATAATATCAAAAAAATTTTCCCCAATAAAAGTGGGGGTTATCGAAAAAGAGGGCTTGGCAACTCCCATAGAAACCTAATTTTTCAAGCTTAATATCTAAAAAAACGTTTAAGGTAGGGACCTGGGACTTAGTACAGAACTATATGATATAAAAACAATTTTTGCGCATAAAAGGGGGCTTATCGGAAAAGGGGGAGTTGCACCTCCCAGTGAGGATTATCAAAAAAGGGGGCTTGGCACCTCCCATAGAAACCTAATTTTACAAGTTGAATATCTAAAAAAGCATTTAAGGCAGGGGCATTGAAAATTAGTACAGAGCTATATGATATCAAAACAATTTTTGCGCATAAAAGTGGGGGTTATCGGAAAAGGAGCCGTGGCACCTCCCATACAATCCTAATTTTTCAAGCTGAATATCTATAAAGCTTTTAAGGCAGGGATCTGGAAATTAGTTCAGAGCTATATGATATCAAAACAATGTTTGCTCATAAAAGTGGGCGTTATCGGAAAAGGAGGCATGGCAGCTCCAACACAAACCTAATTTTTCAAGCTGAATATCTAAAACAGCATTTAGGGCAGGGATCTGGAAATTAGTACAGAGCTATATGATATCAAAACAATTTTTGCTCATAATCAAGATCTAAAAAAGCGTTTGAGGTTGGGACTTGGAAATTAGTATAGAATTAAATGATATCAAAACCATTCCCGCGCATAAAAGTAGGGGCTATCGGAAAAGGGTTAGTGGCACCTCCCATACAAACCTAGTTTTTCAAGCTGAATATCTATAAAGCGGTTAAGGCACTGGAAATTAGTACAGAGCTTTATGATATCAAAACAATTTTTGCTCATAATCAAGATCTAAAAAAGCGTTTGAGCGTTTTCTGTAGCCCGTTTATGTAATTCTGCGATAAGAATTTTAACGCAAAGTATGTAGTTATCGCTGAGTAGTGTTTCTACAAGTGTGGTAGAAATTAATTATCGTTATGTATAGCAGTAAAAATAACGTTGGCTATAATGGCGGTGATAACAAATGTATGTATAATCCGAAATAGGTGCAATATGTGCCAATTTTCAACGGGCTTTCTTCGGGGGGGGGGGGGGGGGCTTTTTCGGCTTGAAAAATTAGGTTTTCCGATAACCCCTACTTTTATGCGTGAGAATGGTTTTGATATCATTTAATTCTATACTAATTTCCAGGTCCCACCCTCAAACGCTTTTTTAGATCTTGATTATGAGCAAAAATTGTTTTGATATCATATAACTCTATACTAATTTCCTGACTTAAACGCTTTTTTAGATAATCAGCTTGAAAAATTAAGTTTGTATGGGAGGTGCCACTCCCCCTTTTCGGATAACCTCAACTTTTGTACGTGTGAATGGTTTTGATATCATTTTAGCTGTATACTTATTTTAAGCTCTCTACCTTGAACTCCTTTAGAGAAAATCAGCTTGAAAAATTAAGATTATATGGATTATAGCCCCCAAAACAATTTTTGCGCATAAAAGTGGGGGTAATCGAAAAAGGTGTTTTGGCACCTGCCATGTAATCTTAATTTTTCAAGCTGATTATCTAAAAAAGCGGTTAAGGCACAGACCTGGAAATTAGTACAGAGCCATATGATATCAAAACAATTTTTGCGCATAAAAGTTGGGGTTATCGAAAAAGGAGGTTCGGCACCAGCCATATAATCTTAGTTTTTCAAGCTGATTATCTAAAAAAGCGTTTAAGTCAGGAAATTAGTAAAGAGTTATATAATATCAAAACAATTTTCGCCAATAAAAGTGGGGGTTATCGGAATAGGGGGTGTGACACCTCCCATACAAACCTAATTTTTCAAGCTGAATATCTATAAAGCTGTTAAGGCACGGACCTGGAAATTAGTACAGAGCTATATGATATCAAAACAATTTTTGCGCAGAAAAGTTGGGGTTATCGAAAAAGGGGGTTCGGCACCTGCCATATAATCTTAATTTTCAAGCTAATTATCTAAAAAAGCGTTTCAGTCAGGAAGAGGGGGTGTGACACCTCCCATACAAACCTAATTTTTCAAGCTGAATATCTATAAAGCTGTTAAGGCACGGACCTGGAAATTAGTACAGAGCTATATGATATCAAAACAATTTTTGCGCAGAAAAGTTGGGGTTATCGAAAAAGGGGGTTCGGCACCTGCCATATAATCGTAATTTTTCAAGCAAATTATCTAAAAAAGCGTTTCAGTCAGGAATAGGGGGTGTGACACCTCCCATACAAACCTAATTTTTCAAGCTGAATATCTATAAAGCTGTTAAGGCAAAATAATTTTTGCGCATAAAAGTGGGGGTTATCGAAAAAGGAAACGTGGCACC
This sequence comes from Sphenella marginata, assembly GCA_951509765.1. NCBI lineage: Eukaryota > Metazoa > Arthropoda > Insecta > Diptera > Tephritidae > Sphenella > Sphenella marginata. The sequence continues at coordinate 41,068,047 of OX608083.1, forward strand.
TGCCACATAATCTTAATTTTTCAAGCTGATTATCTAAAAAAGCGTTTAAGGCAGGGACTTGGGAACTAGTACAGAACTATATGATATAAAAAGAACTTTTGCGGATAAAAGTGGGTGTTATCAAAAAAATATAATCTTAATTTTTCAAGCTGGTTATCTAAAAAAGCGGTTAAGGCACAGACCTGGAAATTAGTACAGAGCTATATGATATCAAAACAATTTTTGCGCATAAAAGTTGGGGTTGTCGAAGAAGAGGGTTCGGCACCTTCCATATAATCTTAATTTTTCAAGCTGATTATCTAAAAAAGCGTTTAAGTCAGGAAATTAGTACAGAGTTATATGATATCAAAACAATTTTTCGCATAAAAGTGAGGGTTATCAGAAAAGGGGGCTTGGCACCTCCCATAGAAACCTGATTTTGCAAGTTGAATATCTAAAAAAACGTTTAAGGCAGGGACCTGGAAATTAGTACAGAGCTCTATGATATCAATGATATAAAAACAACTTTTGAGGATAAAAGTGGGTGTTATCAAAAAAATATAATCTTAATTTTTCAAGCTGGTTATCTAAAAAAGCGGTTAAGGCACAGACCTGGAAATTAGTACAGAGCTACATGATATCAAAACAATTTTTGCGCATAAAAGTTGGGGTTGTCGAAGAAGAGGGTTCGGCACCTGCCATATAATCTTAATTTTTCAAGCTGATTATCTAAAAAAGCGTTTAAGTCAGGAAATTAGTACAGAGTTATATGATATCAAAACAATTTTTTCGCATAAAAGTGAGGGTTATCAGAAAAGGGGGCTTGGCACCTCCCATAGAAACCTGATTTTGCAAGTTGAATATCTAAAAAAACGTTTAAGGCAGGGATCTGGAAATTAGTACAGAGCTCTATGATATCAATGATATAAAAACAACTTTTGAGGATAAAAGTGGGTGTTATCAAAAAAATATAATCTTAATTTTTCAAGCTGGTTATCTAAAAAAGCGGTTAAGGCCTGGAAATTAGTACAGAGCTATATGATATCAAAACAATTTTTGCGCATAAAAGTTGGGGTTATCGAAAAAGGAGGTTCGGCACCAGCCATATAATCTTAGTTTTTCAAGCTGATTATCTAAAAAAGCGTTTAAGTCAGGAAATTAGTACAGAGTTATATAATATCAAAACAATTTTCGCCCATAAAAGTGGGGGTTATCGGAATAGGGGGTGTGACACCTCCCATACAAACCTAATTTTTCAAGCTGAATATCTATAAAGCTGTTAAGGCACGGACCTGGAAACTAGTACAGAGCTATATGATATCAAAACAATTTTTGCGCAGAAAAGTTGGGGTTATCGAAAAAGGGGGTTCGGCACCTGCCATATAATCTTAATTTTCAAGCTAATTATCTAAAAAAGAGTTTCAGTCAGGAAGAGGGGGTGTGACACCTCCCATACAAACCTAATTTTTCAAGCTGAATATCTATAAAGCTGTTAAGGCACGGACCTGGAAATTAGTACAGAGCTATATGATATCAAAACAATTTTTGCACATAAAAGTTGGGGTTGTCGAAGAAGAGGGTTCGGCACCTGCCATATAATCTTAATTTTTCAAGCTGATTATCTAAAAAAGCGTTTCAGTCAGGAAATTAGTACAGAGTTATATGATATCAAAACAATTTTCGCCCATAAAAGTGGGGGTTATCGGAATAGGGGGTGTGACACCTCCCATACAAACCTAATTTTTCAAGCTGAATATCTATAAAGCTGTTAAGGCACGGACCTGGAAACTAGTACAGAGCTATATGATATCAAAACAATTTTTGCGCAGAAAAGTTGGGGTTATCGAAAAAGGGGGTTCGGCACCTGCCATATAATCTTAATTTTCAAGCTAATTATCTAAAAAAGAGTTTCAGTCAGGAAGAGGGGGTGTGACACCTCCCATACAAACCTAATTTTTCAAGCTGAATATCTATAAAGCTGTTAAGGCACGGACCTGGAAACTAGTACAGAGCTATATGATATCAAAACAATTTTTGCGCAGAAAAGTTGGGGTTATCGAAAAAGGGGGTTCGGCACCTGCCATATAATCTTAATTTTCAAGCTAATTATCTAAAAAAGAGTTTCAGTCAGGAAGAGGGGGTGTGACACCTCCCATACAAACCTAATTTTTCAAGCTGAATATCTATAAAGCTGTTAAGGCACGGACCTGGAAATTAGTACAGAGCTATATGATATCAAAACAATTTTTGCACATAAAAGTTGGGGTTGTCGAAGAAGAGGGTTCGGCACCTGCCATATAATCTTAATTTTTCAAGCTGATTATCTAAAAAAGCGTTTAAGTCAGGAAATTAGTACAGAGTTATATGATATCAAAACAATTTTTTCGCATAAAAGTGAGGGTTTTCAGAAAAGGGGGCTTGGCACCTCCCATAGAAACCTGATTTTGCAAGTTGAATATCTAAAAAAACGTTTAAGGCAGGGACCTGGAAATTAGTACAGAGCTCTATGATATCAAAACAATTTTTGCACATAAAAGGGGCTTATCGGAAAATGTTGAGTGGCATCTCCCATACAAACCTAATTTTTCAAGCTGAATATCTATAAAGCGTTTAAGGTAGGGACCTGGAAATGAGTACAGAGCTATATGATATCAAAACAATTTTTGCGCATAAAAGTTGGGGTTGTCGAAGAAGAGGGTTCGGCACCTGCCATATCATCTTAATTTTTCAAGCAGATTATCTAAAAAAGCGTTTAAGTCAGGAAATTAGTACAGAGTTATATGATATTTTTTCGCATAAAAGTGAGGGTTATCGGAAAATGGGGTGTGACACCTCCCATACAAACCTAATTTTTCAAGCTATTGAATATCTATAAAGCTGTTAAGGTACGGACCTGGAAATTAGTACAGAGCTATATGATATCAAAACAATTTTCCCCAATAAAAGGGTCGGTTATCGAAAAAGAGGGCTTGGCACCTCCGATAGAAACCTAATTTTTCAAGCTTAATATCTAAAAAAGCGTTTAAGGCAGGGACCTGGAAATTAGTACAGAACTATATGATATAAAAACAACTTTTGCGGATAAAAGTGGCTGTTGTCACAAAAATAAAACCTTAATTTTTCAAGGTGGTTATCAAAAAAAGCGTTTAAGGCACCGACGTGGAAATTAGTACAGAGCTAAATGATATCAAAACAATTTTTGCTCATAAATGTGGGCGTTATCAAAAAAGGGGGCTTGGCACCTCCCATAGAAACCTAACTTTGCAAGTTGAATATCTAGAAAAGCGTTTAAGGCAGGGACCTGGAAATTAGTACAGAGCTCTATGATATCAAAACAATTTTGGCACATAAAAGGGGGCTTATCGGAAAATATTGAGTGGCACCTCCCATACAAACCAAATTTTTCAAGCGGAATATCTATAAAGCGTTTAAGGCAGGGACCTGGAAATTAGTACCGAGCTATATGATATTAAAACAATTTTTTTGCATAAAAGTGAGGGTTATCAGAAAAGGGGGCTTGGCACCTCCCATAGTAACCTAATTTTACAAGTTGAATATCTAAAAAAGCGTTTAAGGCAGGGGCATTGGAAATTAGTACAGAGCTATATGATATCAAAACAATTTTTGCTCATAATCAAGATCTAAAAAAGTGTTTGAGGTTGGGCCCTGGAAATTAGTATAAAATTAATTGATTTCAAAACCATTCCCACGCATAAAAGTAGGGGTTCTTGGAAAATGTTGAGTGGCATCTCCGATACAAACCTTATTTTTCAAGCTGAATATCTAAAAAAGCGTATAGGGCAGGGACCTGGAAATTAATACAGAGCTATATGATATAAAAACAATTTTTGCTCATAATCAAGATCTAAAAAAGCGTTTGAGGTTGGCACCTGGAAATTAGTATAGAATTAAATCATATCAAAACCATTCCCACGCATAAAAGTGGGGGTTATCGGAAAAGGTTGTGTGGCACCTCCCATACAAACCTAATTTTTCTAGCTCAAGATACTATTCACAGTTTCTCGTGAAAAGGCCTTTAGTACAGTGAATAATGAAAGGAAAAACTACACGTACAATATTTTCATTTTATTATATGGGAAATTTGGAGCGTTTTCTGTAACCCGTTTATGTAATTCTGCGATAAGAATTTTAACGCAAAGTATGTAGTTACCGCTGAGTAGTATTTCTACAAGTGTGGTAGAAATTAATTATCGTTGTGTATAGCAGTAAAAGTAACGTTGGCTATAATGGCGGTGATAACGAGTGTATAATCCGAAATAGTTGCAATATGTGCCAATTTTCAATGTTTTTAATATTTGAAGGGCGAGAGTGCAAAAGGGCCTAACCCACACTTTTTTCGAAATTGAGTTTTTAATGGTTTCAGTTTGCCAAAACACGTCTTGTCACTTAGGCGTTGACCAAAAAATTCTAAAATTTTTTTTGAATTTTTTATGAATTTTCAAAGTTGGCCGAGGTCCTAACCCGCGGGGTAGCGAGAGTGCAAAAGGGCCTAAGCCCTCATTGCGCCTTATGGGGAAACCGTGTTTTTGTTCATATCGCTCAAGTCTAAACAAAAACCATAAGTCTGCGACGACATCTAGGGTGTTTAGCGTTAATGAGAAGCTTCAAGTAATTATCCTACGACAGTGTTTTTTGATTGTGTTTTCGTAGGTTATGTTGTGGCAGTTCAAAGTGCGATCGGTATGTTGACGTTTATGTAAATCGTTTTGTATTGGCAATTTTTAATCAAAATTTCAAAAAACCGCAATCAAGGCGTTGTGGAGTAATCCCCACTAATCATTTTCCACTTTATTTCATTTCTCTAGATTGAAAACTAGCGGAGATAATAATAATAAATGTATTGTTTTATTCAACAATACATAATAAATGATCTGAAGGTCTAACAATCGTATTTTCAAACTCATAGTAAATGTGTATTATTGGTTTCATAAATTTGATTCATAAAAAACAGGAAATGAACAATAGCTGACCCCGGCAAAGTGAAAGGCACCTTCGGGTTAGGCCCTTTTGCACTCTCGGCACCCCTTGGGTTAGGCCCATGAGAAATTCGAAGTCTCGTAATTCCGAAACTACTGCACCGAATCGCATGAAATTTGAACCCCTAAGAAATGCTATCAAGATCTAAAAGTGATTTCACTTTCAGATCAATACACTGAAAATTCGAAAAATGCGAACGTTTTTCTCGCGCCTTGAAAAATTTTGAAATTGTGGGTTAGGCCCTTTTGCACTCTCGCCCTTCATTTATTGAAACCTAATTGTTATAAAATCATTCATATGTAAAAACGAAAAAGAAACAAGTAAGGAAAGGGCTTTCTTCGGGAGGGCTTTTTCGGCTTGAAAAATTAGGTTTGTATGGGGGGTGCCCCTCCCCCTTTTCCCATAACCCCTACTTTTATGCGTGGGAATGGTTTTGATATCAATTAATTCTATACTAATTTCAAGGTCCCAACCTCAAACGCTTTTTAGATCTTGATTATGAGCAAGAATGGTTTTGATATCATATATTAGCTCTGTACTAATTTCCAGGTCCCTGCCTTAAACGCTTTTTTAGATAATCAGCTTGAAAAATTAAGTTTGTATGGGAGGTGCCACTCCCCCTTTTCCGATAACCTCAACTTTTGTACGTGTAAATGGTTTTGATATCATTTTAGCTCTATACTTATTTCAAGCTCTCTCCCTTGAACTCCTTTAGAGAAAATCAGCTTGAAAAATTATGATTATATGGATTATAACCCCCAAAACAATTTTTGGGCATAAAAGTGGGGGTTATCGAAAAAGGGGTTTTGGCACCTGCCATATAATCTAAATTTTTCAAGCTGATTATCTAAAAAAGGTTTAATGCAGGGACCTGGAAATTAATACAGAACTATATGATATAAAAACAATTTCGCCCATAAAACTGGGGGCTATCGGAAAAGGGGGTGTGGCACCTCCCATGCAAACCTAATTTTTCAAGCTGAATATCTATAAAGCTGTTAAGGCACGGACCTGGAAATTAGTACAGAGCTATATGATATCAAAACTATTTTTGCGCATAAAAGGGGGGGTTATCGAAAAAGGAGACGTGGCACCTGCCATATAATCTTAATTTTTCAAGCTGATTATCTAAAAAAGCGTTTAAGGCAGGGACCTGGAAATTAGTACCGAGCTATATGATATCAAAACAATTTTTTCGCATAAAAGTGAGGGTTATCAAGAAAGGGGGCTTGGCACCTCCCATAGAAACCTAACTTTGCAAGTTGAATATCTAAAAAACCGTTTAAGGCAGGGACCTGGAAATTAGTACAGACCTATATGATATCAAAACAATTTTTGCACATAAAAGGGGGCTTATCGGAAAATATTAAGTGCCACCTCCCATACAAACCTAATTTTTCAAGCTGAATATCTATAAAGTGTTTAAGGCAGGGACCTGGGAATTAGTACAGAGCTATATGATATCAAAACAATTCTTGCTCATAATCAAGATCTAAAAAAGCGTTTGAGGTTGGGACCTGGAAATTAGTATAGAATTAATTGATATCAAAACCATTCCCACGCATAAAAGTAGGTGTTATCGGAAAATGTTGAGTGGCATCTCCCATACAAACCTTATTTTTCAAGCTGAATATCTATAAAGCGTTTAAGGTAGGGACCTGGAAATTAGTACAGAGCTATAGGATATCAAAATAATTTTTTCGCACAAAAGTGGGCGTTATCGGATAAGGAGGCATGACACCTCCAACACAAACCTAATTTTCAAGCTGATTATCTAAAAAAGCGTTTAAGGCAGGGACCTGGGAATTAGTACAGAGCTATATGATATCAAAACAATTCTTGCTCATTATCAAGATCTAAAAAAGCGTTTGAGGTTGGGACCTGGAAATTAGTATAGAATTAAATCATATCAAAACCATTCCCACGCATAAAATTGGGGGTTATCGGAAAAGGGGGTGTGGCACCTCCCATACAAACCTAATTTTTCTAGCTCAAGATACTATTCACAGTTTCTCGTGAAAAGGCCTTTAGTACAGTGAATAATGAATGAAAAAACTACACGTACAATATTTTCATTTTATTATATGGGAAATTTGGAGCGTTTTCTGTAGCCCGTTTATGTAATTCTGCGATAAGAATTTTAACGCAAAGTATGTAGTTATCGCTGAGTAGTATTTCTACAAGTGTGGTAGAAATTAATTATCGTTATGTATAGCAGTAAAAATAACGTTGGCTATAATGGCGGTGATAACAAATGTATGTATAATCCGAAATAGTTGCAATATGTGCCAATTTTCAACGTTTTTAATATTTATTGAAAAATAATTGTATAAAATCATTCATATGTAAAAACGAAAAAAAAAACAAGTAAGGAATGGGCTTTCTTCGGGGGGGCTTTTTCGGCTTGAAAAATTAGGTTTGTATGGGAGGTGCCCCTCCCCCTTTTCCGATAACCCCTACTTTTATGCGTGGGAATGGTTTTGATATCAATTAATTCTATACTAATTTCCAGGTCCCAACCTCAAACGCTTTTTTAGATCTTGATTATGAGCAAGAATTGTTTTGATATCATATAGCTCTGTACTAATTCCCAGGTCACTGCCTTAAACGCTTTTTTAGTTAATCAGCTTGAAAAATTAAGTTTGTATGGGAGGTGCCACTCCCCCTTTTCCGATAACCTCAACTTTTGTACGTGTAAATGGTTTTGATATCATTTTAGCTCTATACTTATTTCAAGCTCTCTACCTTGAACTCCTTTAGAGAAAATCAGCTTGAAAAATTAAGATTATATGGATTATAACCCCCAAAACAATTTTTGCGCATAAAAGTGGGGGTTATCGAAAAAGGGGTTTTGGCACCTGCCATATAATCTTAATTTTTCAAGCTGATTATCTAAAAAAGGTTTAATGCAGGGACCTGGAAATTAATACAGAACTATATGATATAAAAACAATTTTCGCCCATAAAACTGGGGGCTATCGGAAAAGGGGGTGTGGCACCTCCCATGCAAACCTAATTTTTCAAGCTGAATATCTATAAAGCTGTAAAGGCACGGACCTGGAAATTAGTACAGAGCTATATGATATCAAAACTATTTTTGCGCATAAAAGGGGGGGTTATCGAAAAAGGAGACGTGGCACCTGCCATATAATCTTAATTTTTCAAGCTGATTATCTAAAAAAGCGTTTAAGGCAGGGACCTGGAAATTAGTACCGAGCTATATGATATAAAACAATTTTTTCACATAAAAGTGAGGGTTATCAAAAAAGGGGGCTTGGCACCTCCCATAGAAACCTAACTTTGCAAGTTGAATATCTAAAAAAGCGTTTAAGGCAGGGACCTGGAAATTAGTACAGACCTATATGATATCAAAACAATTTTTGCACATAAAAGGGGGCTTATCGGAAAATATTAAGTGCCACCTCCCATACAAACCTAATTTTTCAAGCTGAATATCTATAAAGTGTTTAAGGCAGGGACCTGGAAATTAGTACCGAGCTATATGATATCAAAACAATTTTTTGGCAAAAAAGTGAGGGTTATCAGAAAAGGGGGCTTGGCACCTCCCATAGAAACCCAATTTTACAAGTTGAATATCTAAAAAAGCGTTTAAGGCAGGGCATTGGAAATTAGTACAGAGCTATATGATATCAAAACAATTTTTGCTAATAATCAAGATCTAAAAAAGCGTTTGAGGTTGGGACCTGGAAATTAGTATAGAATTAATTGATATCAAAACCATTCCCACGCATAAAAGTAGGGGTTATCGGAAAATGTTGAGTGGCATCTCCCATACAAACCTTATTTTTCAAGCTGAATATCTATAAAGCGTTTAAGGTAGGGACCTGGAAATTAGTACAGAGCTATAGGATATCAAAATAATTTTTTCGCACAAAAGTGGGCGTTATCGGATAAGGAGGCATGACACCTCCAACACAAACCTAATTTTCAAGCTGATTATCTAAAAAAGCGTTTAAGGCAGGGACCTGGGAATTAGTACAGAGCTATATGATATCAAAACAATTCTTGCTCATTATCAAGATCTAAAAAAGCGTTTGAGGTTGGGACCTGGAAATTAGTATAGAATTAAATCATATCAAAACCATTCCCACGCATAAAATTGGGGGTTATCGGAAAAGGGGGTGTGGCACCTCCCATACAAACCTAATTTTTCTAGCTCAAGATACTATTCACAGTTTCTCGTGAAAAGGCCTTTAGTACAGTGAATAATGAATGAAAAAACTACACGTACAATATTTTCATTTTATTATATGGGAAATTTGGAGCGTTTTCTGTAGCCCGTTTATGTAATTCTGCGATAAGAATTTTTAACGCAAAGTATGTAGTTATCGCTGAGTAGTATTTCTACAAGTGTGGTAGAAATTAATTATCGTTATGTATAGCAGTAAAAATAACGTTGGCTATAATGGCGGTGATAACAAATGTATGTATAATCCGAAATAATTGCAATATGTGCCAATTTTCAACGTTTTTAATATTTATTGAAAAATAATTGTATAAAATCATTCATATGTAAAAACGAAAAAAAAACAAGTAAGGAATGGGCTTTCTTCGGGGGGGCTTTTTCGGCTTGAAAAATTAGGTTTGTATGGAGGTGCCCCTCCCCCTTTTCCGATAACCCCTACTTTTATGCGTGGGAATG